>CM032465.1:14937186-14954313 GCA_019059595.1 Marasmia exigua | reverse complement strand
ACAAATTTTGGCCCACAAAGAAATAACGATATTAACTATCCAAATATTTCGCGTGGTCAATATAATGAGGTATCACGCAGCAGAAGCTTCTATCGTGGCCGTGGCCGTTCATTCAACAGTTCAAGGTTTAACAGTTCACGTAGGCCAGCTGCTCCGATACGTCACACAGTGCAGGAGACTAATGCTGAAGATAATAACGATTTGAATCCTACTAATAGTCAGCAGGATACAGATAATAATAACGCCATTGATTTTTTTCGTTAATACAGATAAGTATGCGTATAGTTTTAATAACAGTAGTATAGTATCATTTAACTTAGGTAGTGAAATAATTAATCTTTTAGTCGATAGTGGGGCAAGCCTCTGCGTATTGAGGTATGAATGGCTTTTGAATTATCCGCATCTATTGCGTCAATTATGTTATGATAAAATAATTATAAAGGGAGTGAGCGGTAGGTTAGAATCAGAGGGATATATTTTTTTAGATTTAATCTATAATGATATAGTATTTAAAGAAAAGTTTTATGTTTTTAAAAATATGTCTTGTACAGCAAATGGTATTTTAGGGGAAAACTTTTTAAAACGATACAATGCTATTATTAACTATAAAGATAATATTATACATTTAAGTAACAATGACTCACACGTTTACATAGAAATATCGTATAACGTTAGGTATAGACACTCGATCCCGCCGCGATGCGAAGTGATAAGATTTATTCCAGCAGCATCGATTAGTGATTGTGTTGTTTTATCAAAAGAGATACAGCATGGAGTTTTTGTAGGAGGGTTGATCGCAAAACCAAAAAATGGTCGCATCCCCTTGAGAATATTGAATACTACAGACATTGAAGTCGAATACGACTTCCAAAACCTACCTATTTATGACTCAAACAGTTTTGAAATATGTAGTCTTACATTAGAACCAAATAGTGTGAGTAGAGTTAAAACTTTGTTTGAGCTATTAAACTTATCAGACATGAATCAGGAGGAAAAGCGTAGTATAGAGCATATTTGTGCAAAATATGCAGATGTTTTTCATCTTCCCGGTGATAAATTATCTACTACTAGTATCATGTCACACTCTATATCTTTAAAAGAAAATGTTTCGCCTTGTTATACAAAGCCATATAGAATCCCACATTCACTAAAACAAGAGGTACAGAAACAGATCGATGAAATGTTAGCTAATGATATTATAGAAGAAACGGTCTCAGAATGGTCAAGCCCTGTTTTATTAGTACCAAAAAAAGCAGACAGATCTAACGAAAAGAAATGGAGGCTAGTAATCGATTATAGGCAACTTAATAATAGAATAAAAGATGATAAATTTCCTTTACCAAATATAACGGGTGATAAACTCCAAAATATTTATAACGGGCCTTTCGAAGTAATTGAGGAAATCACACCTAATGTAAAGATTTTAAGGGATAGTAAAGAATATATTATACATAAGAACAATACAAAAATGTACTACGAGTAAAAAAAAAAAAACAAAAAAGAAATGTAATGTGTACTATATTTTAATGAATGCAATGTTTCTTTTTGATTAATTAACTTTTGTAATGCAACATGACTTCATTAATTGACTAATTTCTTTTAATGTTCGATTTTTAATTTTCCTTCAAAAGGGGAAGGATAGCAGGACTTTTCCAGGGAGTTGTAGTGTGTGTATACAACGGAAATGCAATGAGGTCATGTCGCAATAGAACATATGTACGTAGTCTCTAAGTAATTGCAAGTAAGCGTTATTAATAAAATTTTAGCATAATATTTTATGTATTTTTGGTGGCATTCAATAAACGGACATCAAACAGTAAACCATGTTTATCTAAATCACACTCAACCTATCACCGAACGAGCAGACCATCAGAAGTCCATTATACTATCGGAATTGTTTACTAGATCGTGAAGATGCCGCAATATTTTTTTTGTTTTATACCTAAGTATGGTCTTCGCAATGCATGTTAATAATTAACGTTGCAAACTGTTTTGGCTAATGAAATATTTAAATTCAAAACTCATCGCCAGCCCATTTAAGTCCCCACTGCTGGGGCACGGGCCTCCCTCAATCACATGAGGGGTAATTGCCATACTCACCACGCTTAGTAGACGGCTTGGCGAGGGTTTTGATATAAATGCAGAGTTTTCCTTCTCTGGGTGCTGATGATCATGCCAGCAGCTTTACCTTAGTCGCCTTTTACGACACATCGGTAAGAGTGAGGGTGGCCTATTCTGCTCTGCTGGGGACCACACGGCGAAACTCTAAATTTATCGAGCTGTCACGCTGATCCTGAAGGTCATGCAATGCCTTTACCGAGGTGGTGACAAGGTTCCATTCTGTTCTATCTTCAGCCTATAGTAGGGCAGTTGACCAAGTGTGGCGGGTTACTTCCCTCAATCTCCGAAAATTAAATGTATTTATCTCAAGATGTCTTTACGTAAACCCTCACAAAGTAAGTATCAGCCTATATACTGTCCCAATGCAGGGCAAATGCCACTATTATAGGAATCAAGTCATCTCTACTATGATGGGATTAGGTTTATTCACCATGCTTGCCTAATGCAGATTGGTGAGGAAACCAGAGCTATGTTTGAAAAATTCGAAACTTTCTTTTTGTTTGGCACGGGAACCGAACCCAGAACACCAAAATCACAGCCAGGTACTTAAACCAATGAACAAACAGAGCGACATAAACCCTCAACGAAACTTAAATCAATATTGACAAATTTCTATCACTTAACTCCCAATCAAATCGAATTAGCCAATTTTCCAACGCACCACTCCCGCCGATCTAATTGAAAACTTTGACTCTCAAATTAGCTCCTGGTCCGAATCGCAATCTCCAACTTAAAGCGATGTATCCCTGCGGAATTTACGTAACACTAGGTGTGGGGCTACTCATATTAATTACGTCATCTATTCGGGTTTACAAGTAGTACAGTATAACCAGAGGTTGGTAAATGTGAGTACATTTGCGGGCATGAATGGGCCGAAGTTCTCCACTGGAGTTGCAGGTGTTCTTGGCAGTAATCGCTTGCCCTCAGGTGATACGTCTGCTTGTCTGAAACTTATTACACAACTTGACTTATTATCCTACGTTGCCAAGCTGGAACTCTACTCCAGCTTGACAACATAGGATAACAGGAGAGCATCCACAGTGGTCTTCCATCGTGTTTGGTCTTGAGCTTCGCGTTTGACTTTACTTTCAGTCCTGCCGATGTTTTTCACCTCGTCTGCTACATGTTACACGTTTGTATTTCCCTTGGGGATTGGCAGCGCATTAAATTCTCCACTGGAGTTAGGGGCGGTAGCACTCGCTTGCCATCAGGTGATCCGTCTGCTCGTCTGGCATTTATCACGTAAAAAAACTTAATTATCACATCATCTAATATGCCTGTCCACTGATCTATTTGAATGGTGAGATCCGTAGGAGAACCAAGGTCAAAGAGATAGCCCAAAGAAGTGCATGCCTCAAGTGGCAATGGGCGGGGCTCATTGCGAGGAGATCAGACGGCCGATGGGGCAGAAAGGTCCTCGAGTGGAGGCTACATATAGGTGGTCGAAACCATGGCAGGCCCACAAGGTGGATGGACGATCCGGTGAAGATCACGGGAATCCCTTGGATGCGGGCGGCACAGGAACGATCTGTGTGGAGATCATTGGGCGAGGCCTATGTCCAACAGTGGACGTTTATTGGCTGAAATGATGATGATGAGATCTATTTGAAAACTCTGACTCTCAATTTAGCTTTGGTCCGAGCCACTCCAATTGCCGCTGTACCCCGATAGGTAACAGTAGGTGTTCCGTACTCCAATTAATTAATCCATCAATTCAGTTTCGCTAGGGGCTAGCAGGAGGCATATTATTGCGTGTCTACTGAGTGACGTCATTGCAATCAATAGTGGAATAATACGGTGTGATCATTTTAACGTAGAAGTTACGCTTTGGCATGAATATTCTGGCTGGCGATACCACGGTCCTCAGAAAAAGTCGGGCGTGGAACAGCGCTTGTGGTGTCGCTGAGTGAGTGAAGGTACGAGTGACCCATGCGGAGGAATGGGAAAAAAATGGCAGCGCACTTATGACTCCCTTGGAGTCGCAGTTTTTCAGTGAACATCTGGCAATAACTTGCCATCAGGTGATCCGTCTGCTCGTCTGCCTAAAGGGCTGCTAAAAGGGATTGTGGTTGACGAACCTGGACTAATATGGTATCCGGACCTTGTGTCCTCGGAAGCGAACTTCGCCAGGCTGCGAGAGTTCGCGCATGGCTGGCACAGACGGAGAAACGACCCGGACTGCCCGGCGCTAGAGGGCGCCACCTGTGGTGTGGCGTCTGCGGCCCCAGAAGGGGGAGAAACGCATAATTAGGGACAAGGACATAGATTGATAACTTGTAGGGAGTCAAGAATTGTGCGCGGTGGAGTGCAATAGTCCCAAGGACACGCAATATCCGCGCACATCTCCCACGATTCGGCCAGTATAACCATAGTGTTGGTATGGCCATGGGAGGTGGTGGGTTGCTCGTCTGCTACTTATCACATCATATCAAATCTTAATTATCAAACTACCTAATATCCCGTTCCACAGAAGTAATTGAAAACTTTGACTCCATTAGCTTCTGGTCCGAACCACTCCAATCGCCACAGTGCTCCGGTAGGTAACACTAGGTGCTCCGTACTCCCATTAATTGCTCCATCCATTCAAGTTCGCTAGCGGCTAGCTGGAGGCATTGCGCGTCTCTACCGAGTGACGTCATGCAATCAATAGTAGGGTAGGTGAAATTATACGATGTTTAGGAAGAGAAATGATTTGCTTGGGGGTAATAAAGGTGCTTTTACTGGTAGTTGAATATTTTTTTCCAAGCACTGTATGAAGCTGAGGAGATGGTGAACAAGGCCATGAGCCTAGGTTATTCTTTTTTATCAATGAGATAAGGAACCAAACGAGGAAGCAGGTCACCTGATGGTGAGTGATCACCATCGCTCACCGACATTTGCCACATGAGAAGGAGTGTAAATTAGAGTTGCCGCGAATAGTCGAATACCGAGTAATCGCCATTCGCTTTGGCGAATAGTCGAATAACTCGGCATTACTATTCGACATAAATAAGGCACATTAAACATAATTTTTATTTCTATTAAATATAGCATTAAACTTCGTATCATTTATTTGTTACATAATTTTAATAATAGTTTTAATTTTAAAACCTATTTTTTTTAAGTTGTGGGAAATAAAGCTAGAGAAATCTGTTTCATGTGTAACATGCATTCGTAATTCGTATATATTTATTTACTTTATTAAATGCTGGCAACCCTTTTCGTGCAGAAAAAATAGTTTTTTTGCATCACAATCTGCCTCTGGTGGATTTTAAATATTAAATAATCAAAAAACCTTATGAATGACAGGCACCGGAGAGAATTTTAAATTTTAATATTTAAATTATTGATGTTATGTTTTAAATAAATGCGTTGCCGGCCTTTTAAGAAGTTGTTTCTTAGATTATTTTGTTACTACAGTCAGCTTCCTAAACATCGTAGTGTCGAAAATCGTCAAATTTATTAAAGGACACAAGTTCAAATTTTATGTTGATTGTCAGATCATCTTATTGTTTAACCATAATAAGTGGTCAATATTAACTTAATTACACACTGGTGTTCCATCAGAATATAAGGGCAAGATAATAGAGAGTGCACTTGTATTTACGCACACACTTGAGCACTATAATATATCCTGCGTAAGTGGCTGATTGTTGTGATTAGCTGTTTTAGCCGAAATCGGCTGGAGGATATTTTTTATTGTGCATAACATAATTTTTAATTTCTAAGGTTACGGCTTATCTTTCAACAATTTATGATCGTACATTTCTTCTGCTAGGAGCTACAGGTTTTCAAGGTCATTATTTATCGCTTGCGTTGTTTTACAAAGCAGTCTCCTGTTCATCCAACCTTATTCCAGTAACAAAGCCAATGGAGGAAAGTATCTCCATTTTAATGGTGCAAGCAACCGCCCAGAAAGGCCGAGGGAAAGACAGGGTAAGCGTGACCTGGGCGGAGCCTTGAAGGTTTCGCAAAAGTATATCGTGTATTTCGCAAAAGTGATCACAGTGAAAAACTAAACAAAGCGTAATTTTGCGGGCAGAACATTTGCAAGCAATAGTGAATTTGTGAACATAGGTACCTACCGGAGGTGAACGCAGTAATAGACTTAAATAAATATCAGCTATATATTTTTTTTTACTATTTATTATCACATAAAAATCGTACATTTTACATAAATCAGGTTTATACTTAGCACTGCAAACCACTACGGATTATAATTATATACTAAGTATTATAATTACGCCATTCCACATTTACACAAAGGACACTTGGACAGATGCATTTTTTATATACCTATGAATATATTTTTTTATCTTTTCCATCTTTAATTTATTTAATTTAATTAAGATACAAAAGGAATCGAAACAAATGTTTTTCTCATAAGCGCTATGTACACCGTTATTTTGATGCATATCAGAACTGTGACCTTATTAATATGTGGCTTGTGATTGTAATAATATGTATCATGTGGCTGTACTAAATAAATAAATAAATAATGAGGAAATTAAGGATGTGTAATTTGAGCTTATATTTGATATATCAGCAGGTACTCAAGCTCCTGCGTTAGGCAGATACCAGAATCAATAGTAGGATTACAAATATACATATACATACTCGTATAATACTTTTCTTTCGTAAATACATACTTATAATATATTATATAGAAAACATCTAGACCAACACAAATAGACATGTTCATGCACACACGTGTCTGTACTGTGCGGGGATCGAACTCGTAACCCTTGGACCAAAGGCAGCGTTCACTACCTACCTTTGATCAAAACGGGTCGTTAAGCCAAAAAAAAGAAAAGAAGGGAACCCTAAAAATAATCTGAAACCCGAAATCCAGCAATCATACTTAACTCAAAATTTCTCGAGATTCAGTTAAAACGAATCCGTCTCGTCGGTAAATCCTTATGTCGACGTTTAAATTATTTTGCAAATAAACGCTGCGTAGTTAAGCCGGGTTTGAGACTGATGGGTGAGCGCGCCTTAATGTCATTGATTTAAGACTACACCTCGATAAATTGATTTCAAATACGTGATTGAATTTATTCGCTCATTTAACAATAAATTACTGCTGCCGAAATTGTTTAAAGAAGATCCGGTTTAGCAGCTAACAATTAAAAACGAATGGTGCCGCTAGTTAGAACTATACTATTGAAACTTGGTAAGTAGATGTATTTTATTAACCGCATTACGATTTTTCCCCTCCCTCTTACCGAGGTGTCGTAAAAGGCGACTAAGGTAAAGCTGCTGGCATGATCATCAGCACCCAGAGAAGGAAAACTCTGCATTTATATCAAAACCCTCGCCAACCTGTCTGCCAAGCGTGGTGAGTATGGCAATTACCCCTCATGTGATTGAGGGAGGCCCGTGCCCCAGCAGTGGGGACTTAAATGGGCTGACGATGATTACGATTTTTACACAAAAATTGGAAAAAATAAAAAAAATTGAGAGGGTCTCCATACTTGAAACTGAAACTCATCTATGGATAGGTCCTAATTGGTTTGAACTAGATATAGTAAGTAGTTTTTTTTTTAATACGTTATAAACCGTAAACCGCAATTTACCTTCCATATATCTTACTTGCTGCTACGGAACCCTTCATGGGCGAGTCCGACTCGCACTTGGCCGGTTTTTAATAAATATAATAGATTATTACTGACTCTGTTGTCTGATATCCGTAACACGTTATGTGTAAGATGTTGTTTGAATATTATGCCCGGTTTTAGGCCACATACTGACATTGGTCGTATCAAGATGACAACCACTAACCACAGTAAAATTAATCAGCCGATCTAATAATATCAGCTTCGTGTGCCATGATCATACTCTGCGTACGAGTAAATGCATAATTCAGAACCATCTGATTTGTAATCAATACTCTCGATTGAATATACGTCGGTTAATGGTGACGTTTTTCAAGTAAAGTGGTGTTATGATATTGGTGCTAATATGCTTTTTTTATGTGATAGG
Source organism: Marasmia exigua (assembly GCA_019059595.1). Classification (NCBI taxonomy): domain Eukaryota; kingdom Metazoa; phylum Arthropoda; class Insecta; order Lepidoptera; family Crambidae; genus Marasmia; species Marasmia exigua. The sequence goes on along the minus strand of CM032465.1, from coordinate 14,946,231 downwards.
TGGCACACGAGAAATTGCATCACCTGATGTTAAGCGATTTATTTAATTTAGGTATATTTATATAATTATTCAGCTTGTATTTATTATTCGAAGTTCTAGGGAGCTTGCCGAGTAGTCACTGCGACTATATTAGTTTTATTGTGATCTCCACTCCCTTTTAAAGATCATCTACCAGTGTCACGGTTAGCATAAAGCTTATAATAAATAGCCTTGGCTGCGATAGTCAGTCAAAGTCAAAAGATTCTTTATTTGCATAGGCTTGTACACAACACTTACAAATCGTCGTAAATTAACATCTTTTGAAACTGTTAGTAACTATATTAATAATTTATATGTGTTTACATATTTATGCCGATACATAAAATATATATACATAATGCGATTTACCACCGGCTCGGAAAGTTGTTTCTGATCGAGGAATTCCGGCAAGAAACTGGCCAGTTACTCTTTTTAATCGCCAACTTTTTAAATTATTTATTATCCTCAATGGTTTATTATCCTCATACCAACTCACTCAGTCTTAACATCCTCTGGGCAGATGTAAAAGCTGCCCAGTGTGCGGTTTCTTGAGTGCCACAGAGCATCACATGACAAAGGACGTGCACGAGCAGACATCATAGGCGTCTCGTCATCTGCCACAAAATCTGGGGAGCATTTGTTGCCGAGTGATCACTGCGTTTACCAGTCTCACGGTTAGAATAAAGCTTATAATAGCCTTGGCAGCGATATTCTTAACATCCTCCGGGCAGATGTCGTAGCTCCTTGAGTGCCCCAGAGCATCGCAGTCTCGTCGTCTGCCTTAAAAAATCTTCAGGTAGGGTCGCCGTTCAGCCCGGTTTTGGAACCATGTTTGTTCAGTTTTTTAGGTATTCTCTCAAGAACGATCACGGGTCATTCTTGTGAGGATACCTGTCGGCGGGATAAGATTAAGGCCTCTAGGAACTTGTTGGAGAATCCTGTCATTAAAGTCTTAGTATATGCCCGACCTGTCGATCTGAGTTTGCGTCAGGTGGTGCACCTAGGTAAGCTCAGGTACCGGTAGGTTCGTTCCTTTTGCACCGAACATGAGGCCCCCTCCCTAGCAAGCTCGTCGGCTTTTTCGTTGCCCACGATTTCGAAATGTTCATGTACCCAGCTCCCTCCGCCAATAATTTGAAGGTAATCTCAGGCCCTTGGAGTCAAATGACTGTCTGAGAGGATTGTTTAGTAGTATTTTCCCTTGTAGCTATACTTCGATAGGGTCGATACTTTCGTGAAACAGGTTGCCAAACGCGCCTGTTGGGGGGACCTGGGGGGGCTGTGTCCGGCTCCGCCCGCGCGTGTTGTGCGGCGGTTCTCCGACGGGGCACTTTTTGACATCGGCCGCCCCTAAACTCTGATGCGCCACCCCCTGTTTTCACAGGGGCAGAGCGCTGCCCCCAACTGCGCGTGGGGGACCGTTTTGGCCGGTCTGCGTTGCGTCCCACAGCCAGTGGGATGCGGTAATGACTGGGAACCCCCGCTTTTTCGTTCACTGAACGACTGCGCAATCGAGCGCAGCCGGTCGTGGTGTGGGTGTGGGGTGTCCTACAGGAGCCTTTGCCTGCGACGCCCGCATCGCAATCCAGCGACGCGGGGGGGGGGGGGGGGGGGGCTTTGCTTGGACGGTAGTGGGAGCCGCACGTGGGGGCGCTGAGCCACCTGGATGAGGAAAAAGGCCGTGCTGGCGTGCCTCGCTGTACATGGATGGGATGCGGTGCCAGGGTTCGTCCGTCAAGCCCGTATCCCACCCCGTAGCCCTGGATATGCCAGGAACAGCCGTAGTGGTTTTAGTCGGTAAGCCCATTGACCGGCCTCACATTAGGTGAAGCCCCAGTCATGGGAGAGCCCAACACTACCCGTCCGTCTCCCAACGGGTGTGCATAAGGCGCCGCTGAAAGGTGGCGACGTCAGCCCATTGCTCTGCGGGCTGGCGGCATTTTCACTGCGACAAAAAAAAAGTTCCCGCGAGGTTCGGGCCTTGGGTTTTACGCCGTATACTCTAAAGCTAGAAAGCTAGTTCAATTGTTTATTCTGGAGCCATCCAGTACAACACAATCTCAAGCGTACCATTAGTCCTGTCCTGTCTGTCCAGTATATCAAATTCTATTGTATTTTGTAAAGTGGTATTATTTAATCATGATGTCCCTTGGCATAAGTATGATCGGCATCTCATACCGTTAGAGTGCCATGTCTTGGACCTGTTTTCCAAAACGCTTTAGTCGTTCGTTTTGTGAGGCAGAATCAATAGAGGTCACAAACGAGCGTATTTGTTTTTCATGGGATATGGTGCAAAAGACGCGATGGTAGCTGAGTGAAAAAAGGATTTGCTCATTGCGAAGGTTGTAGGGTGAAACATATGGCCTTAGATTTTTCAGATATGTACCTTTAGATTTTTCAATTCATATCTTTGTGCACAAAAATAGTTTCATTATTGAGCACCTTTACTTTTACCTGCTTGTGAACGGTAATGCTCTAATTTTTATTCATCGAGGTGTCTGTACTTCAATTAAAATATGATCAGGATCACGCAAAGCCTTTGGGGTACATGCAAAGGTCTCATCTCCATAGTTTATTCAACTAAGCAATCAAATTCAGCCGAACAAATGTCCAATATTGGCAATATTTCTGAATAAATATCTAATTTGCCATTAGTTAGGTAGAAAATGCGCGTAACATTGAAACCAGACCGCTTCGGGAATAAAAAAGAGCTATTTTATCAGTAATATTCCATTTTGGAGGTGGGTCAGGTAGCCTTTAGGTATACTGATAAAATTAGAGAAAAACACAGTTGAAGATTGAAATGTTTACTTGTCAACAAGATGAAAGGAAGGAAGAAAGTGACAATAGAAAAGTAAAAGTCTAGATACAAAATAGTAAATGGAATATCAATTAAACTAATAGAAATATAGCCAGTACCTATTTAACATAGAGGCTACATTACAACACCAGCCCTTAATTGAGATTCCATAGTTGACTAAATAACCTAACTATGTCAAGTGCACAACCCTAAACCGACAGTACATTTGGAATGCGCAACCCTACCTAACGGCTTTGTCAGCATATCGGCACACATGTCACTAGTTGGTACATATTCAATTAAAATAGTGCCTTCAGCGACTTTTTCCCTTATGAAGTGAAAACGGGTATCGATATGCTTAGTCCTGTTGTGATGAATAGGATTAAGTACAATCTTATGTGCACTCTGACTGTCATTTTGCACGGTAACCGGAGTCAGAGAGGTGCCACTTACCTCCTGAATCAACCTCTGTAAGAAGGTGGCTTCCTTAGCCGCTGAAGTTAGGGCCATATACTCTGCTTCCGTTGATGACAATGCAACGGTGGGCTGTTTTTTCGATTCCCAGCTAATTGCTCCACCGGATAAGCTGAAATAGAAACCCGTATAGGACTTTCTGTCAGTGGGATCATTTGCCCAATGACTGTCTGCATACCCAGTCAGACTGAAATCTGGAACCCTCTTGTAAGTTATGCAGTAATCTACTGTTCCTTTCAGGTACTGCAACACCCTTTTTGCAGCCAACCAGTGTTGTTTATCAAACTTTGCAAGAAATTGGCTAAGATAGCTAGTTGCATAGGCAATGTCAGGGCGAGTATTCACAGATATAAACATTAAACTACCAATGAGTGATTGATATGGATACGGATGCAACTCACCGCTCTTATTTGGTTCCAACTTCACCTTTTGTAAGGGAGTAGGGGCAGATTTACAGTCTGCCATATTAAACTTCTTAAGAACATTTAAAATGAACGTTTTTTGATTAATTTTTACACAGTTCTTTGTTTGGGAAACATTTAAACCAAGATAATAGTTTAAAAGTCCCAAATCCTTAATACCAAAATATTTTTGCAAATCACATTTGACAGCGTCTGCCAATTTGTCATCTTTATGACAAACAATTATGTCGTCAACATAAACTGCCAGTATGACAAGTTCCTTTCCAAATAGTTTGGTATAAATACATGGTTCTGAAGGAGCCCGTTTAAAACCTAACGCAGAAAGAGTTTCATTTAGCTTTGTGTTCCAAGCACGAGGCGCTTGTTTCAGCCCGTACAAAGCTTTCTTGAGTAGGCAAACTTTATTCTGTTGGCTTGGTTTCTCAAAACCTTGCGGTTGTACCATATATACATCCTCCTCCAATTCTCCGTTTAGGAACGCTGTGTCCACGTCTAAATGTCGCATCTTGAGGCCTAATTTTGCTGCAAGTGCAAACATCATACGTAACGAAGAATTGCGAATTACTGGCGCAAAGGTTTCTGTATAATCCACACCAGCGGTTTGGCTATAGCCTTTGGCTACTAGCCGGGCTTTATATTTCGCAACTGCACCTTCTGCATCCTTCTTTACCTTATATACCCACTTGCATGGTATTATCTTTTGACCATCAGGTTTATCAACCAAAATCCATGTTTTATTATTAATGAGGGATCTATATTCATCTCTCATAGCACCCATCCATTTGTCTCTATCTTCTGATTGAATAGCTTGATTGAAGGTTTCAGGCTCATCAAAACTATAGCTTGCTGACACAAAACCTTTATCTTTCGCTAATCGATTCCTTAGGGGATACCTTCCTTGGAAAGTAGGTTCATCAGTAGAAACCTGTTCTTCGAGAATATCCTCCTCATCGTGGGGAATTTCTTCATCAGAAATAGGGTCTTCTGGATCAGGATCGATTTGTGCAACTTCTACGTTCACCTTAGTAGAAGTGCCAGAGCTACCAGCAATGGGATTTTGAACTTCCGCTTCATTCCTGTTTGAGAATACCATCACTGCAGGGGGATCAACAGGAAACTGGCCTGCAGGATTATCACCTTTCAAATCAGAGAAAGCATCTTCGAAGAACACAACATCCCTAGCTTTTAAGAGTCTTCTCGGATAGCTCGCATCTCGGAAGTAATAATTACCTGGATCTTCCGAATATCCAACAAAAGTGTACTGTTTAGCCTTCACATCCAACTTTTTCCTTTGACAATCTGGAATGTGTACTAGTGCTCTACAGCCAAACACTCGTAAGTGACTCAAATCGGGTTTTGAGCCGAACCATATCTCATAAGGAGTAAGGCGATCTAGAGCTCTATGCGGGGATCGATTCTTCAGGTACGTTGCCACTTCTATAGCATCCTGCCAATAGGCTTTGCTAAGAAAACCACCAGCTAACATACACCGCGCTTTTTCCACAATCGTTCTATTTGAACGCTCCGATACTCCATTTTGTTGCGGACTGTGTGGAACTGTGGTTTGATGCACAATACCATTAGAAACGTAAATAACTAGAGAACTGTTCATTAACATACTCTGTTCCGCAGTCTGTTCTTAATGCCTTAATTTTAGCTCCTGTTTGGCGCTCGACTAAAGACTGAAAAGCGATAAATTTTGCTTTTACTTCCGTCTTAGAAGCCAAGAAATAAACAAAAGTAAGTCGAGAAAAAGTCATCAATGAAGAATAACGCATATTTCTTACCTTGAAATGAATTTTCCGACATAGGTCCACAAATATCGCTGTGGATCAATTCCAATAACGAATTTGTACTCTTAGGCTTATCCACACTTACCGTGAAGGGTTTCTTGCTTGTTTCCCTTCAACACATGGTATACATGGCTCCTTATCCACTGCTGAGTAATCCATTCCAACTGCACGTCCATTCCTTAGGAGATTCATGTCAAACCTGCAAAGATGACCTAACCGCTTGTGCCACAGCTGAAATTGAGACAGACGGTTAGTGCGTACATCAACAGCCTGAACTTGAGAATCTGCAGAATGACAGTCAGAATTCACATCAAGAGCTACATTTTTGTTAATATTAACATCTAATGTATAAAGCCCGCCATGTACTGAACCGTGTAAAACAGGATTACCTTTATAAGAGAAATAATCTCTATCAAAAAAATTACAGCCAGTATTATCAAAAAGTACACATAAACCTTTATCGACTGCTTTCTTAACCGAAATTAAATTAGTGTTCAATTTAGGTACAAGTACAACTTCACTAATCTTGTCGATACTACTATTAGTACTGATTGAAACTGTTCCGATTCCCACGGAATCTATCGCTTCTCCGCTAGCGACGGTCACCTTGCCAGAATGCAGCGGTTTGAGTTCTGTCAGCCAATCAGACCTTGAAGTCATATGAGAAGTAGCTCCAGAGTCGATGTACCACGTATCTTTATTACCATTTACTCCCAAAGCAGTTATTGATGTTGAATCATGCTTATTCTTCAACTTATTGGGGCAATTGTATTTAGTATGACCTCGTACGTGACAATCAAAACATACAACCTCCTTCTTCTTCTTCGTCTTGGTACTATGTTGAATAATTTGACCTTTCTTCGAACGCAACGCAGACTCACAATCATAAGGCTTGGTTTTCGACATCTCATTCAACAGTTTTGCCTTTACCATGACCGTGGTAACCTCAACATTACAATTTTCTAAAGCCATGACCAAGGGATCGAAGTTATGCGTTAGACCTCCCAATAGTATCGCAGCCAAAGAAGAATCCTCGATTTTCTTACCAATATCAGCGAGATCTTGAGCGGTACTTATAACGGCATTTATATACTCTTCGATAGTATTAAACTCTTCAAGACAATATCGGTAAAGCTTACGTTCTAAAGCTAACCTTCTGCCCATGCCCTTATCTTCATAGGCGTTTTGCAACGACGTCCAAGCGGCCTTAGCACTCTCCGCACTCCTCACATGAGTGATGGCTCCTCCATCTAAAGTCATGCAGATTTTGGCTAGTGCTAATTCATCCTTACGCTTTCTCGTTGACTCTGGGGTTTCATCTCCATCAGGATAACCCACAACAGCTTCCCACAGCTGCTCATGCAGTAAGTAAAATCGCATCTTAAACTTCCATGCACTGTAGCCTTCCCGTCCGGAAAGCATACGGATCGCTCCCATTCCCATTGCATTGCTGCTTGTGCCTGGGGACACTCTATCCCCGCTACCTTGCATTTTGCACAATGACGTAGCACAATTTTTTTTTTTTTTCGAGATTCGACGAACTATATTTTCGTGAAAATCATAGTACAACAACACAACTAATATTATATTTATCAGCTAGCTCGCTTGTAAAGCTTCGTGCTGATAACGTGATAAAATTAGAGAAAAACACAGTTGAAGATTGAAATGTTTACTTGTCAACAAGATGAAAGGAAGGAAGAAAGTGACAATAGAAAAGTAAAAGTCTAGATACAAAATAGTAAATGGAATATCAATTAAACTAATAGAAATATAGCCAGTACCTATTTAACATAGAGGCTACATTACAACATATACTTACCACTTCTCAATGTTATATTAGAGGCTTTTTCACTTACCGATTGTACAGGGACGTTTGTTTAGTGATGTTTTAGTTATAAGCCATTAGTTTTTTTTTATGAGAGGTGGCAGACGAGCAGACGGATCACCTGATGGTAAGCAATTCCGCCACCCATGGACACCCACAACACCAGTGGAGTCACAAGTGCGCTGCCAACCTTTTCCCCTTCACGCCGGTCTTCTGTGAGGCAGTGGTATCACTCCGGTCGAGCCGGCCCTTTCATGCCTAAGCGTGGCTCTCCCACATTGAACATGAACATGAATAGTTTGCCTGAAACCTATTTCAAGTGAACTGAACGTCGTTAAAAGAAAATAAAAGTAGTTTGATGTATTCAGATTTCTTGCTATCTTAGAATGTTGAATGCAATTCATCCCTTACCTTACTTTACTATGTATAATATTTTTTTATTCATTTATTTTACCAACTTATTCAATCTTTGCAGGTTAATTACCTAATGCGTTAGAATAGATTATACGTATGTCCACGACGGAAATTTAAAATTCAAGCATCACAATGGAAAAAATAAGATACTAGTATTTAATTTTATAATTCAGCTAGTTTAAAAAAGTAATGGGATTCATGGTTTCACTATTTTTCATTGCTGGATACCATCAAATTTACAAATTTTAAGGATCGCCCTAAACAAGAACCATATTAGATTTATTCTCCTACTTTTAGCGTTACAAAAAATAACCAATAATACTTATTCGACATTTTTATCATCGTCCGTTTTAACCCGACTACGGCGAAGCAAAAAGGAGGGTTATGATTTTGACCTGTATGTATGTATGGTTGTTTATTTGTTCCCTCATAACTTCTAAACTAATTATCATATTTGAACAAATGAGGTGTCGTTAGAAGCGTTTTGATTGTTTTCTGGTTATAGGTGCCATGACGTTAAAATTGACTACAGCGCCCAACTTAGAGTAAGGAACTAAAAAAAATGCCTGACGGTACCGTGTGGGGTATCAAATGAAAGAGCTTTTTTAGCACATTACTTTCAATGAAATAACTAAAAATATGTTTAATAAAAATAAAGTTTAAAAACCAAAAAAAACTTGCTCTAAAAAGTACAAAACAAGAAAATTGTCTGCTGAAATTATAAATGCCGTATCGCCGTGGTCGTATGCCACCTACTGTAGAAAAACAGATTCATTTTAACAATAAAATAAAATCAATGTGGCATCCGACCACGGCGATACGGTATAATAATTTCAGCAGAGACTATTTTCTTGTTTCGTACTTTTTAGAGCGTGTTTTTTTGGTAGTCGGGTTTGATTTCGTCTTGGAGGGGACCGACGACTTGGAAAAGGTCCTCACCTTTTCCAAGTCGTCGGTCTTCCTTGTGGGAGGCCTACCATGGCTGCGATTTCCCGTACGCGGACTCCACTTGAGGATCTTTCCGCTGCAATGGCCGTCTGATCTCTTCGCAATGTGCCCTGTCTATTGCAATTTGAGGCATGCAATCCTTTGAGCTATTAGGCTTTATTTTTAATAGAATTAATAAAAATATCGATTTGTCACGCAAGTAAAATCAGTTCCTCATCTCTCCAAAGAAATGTAAGTTTATGACATTATTTCAAATATTGGCGTTCATTTGGCCCATGTCAGGTTAGTTGCACTGAAAGCGCGGTTACATTGTCAAAACATAAGTTATAGTTAACATTTCGAAGTCTGCTG
>CM032465.1:14920439-14937086 GCA_019059595.1 Marasmia exigua | reverse complement strand
TTGCCATCAGGAATCTCCGTCCCCTGCTCGTCCATCTAATCATCGTCAGCCCATTTAAGTTTCCAACCTGGGGCACGGGCCTCTCTCGAACACATGAGGGGTAGCTCCCATACCTACTCACCACGCTTGGCAGACGGGTTGGCGAGGGTTTTGATATAAATGCAGAGTTTTCCTTCTCTGGATGCTAAATATGACATCGTCCATCTAAATGACATAAAAAAAATCCATCGAAGGTCCTAGTTGACTCTTGTCTTAACTGAACACGTATTGTCAATTTATCGGATACATCGCAGTGTGTGATCCAAATTTATTGCAAGGACGAACTGTGAAATATTCCCGCGGTGCAGGGGCTCTGGCTGTCGGCGTTTTGATCCGGTGTGTCCATATTTATTACGTGAATGACCAAATTTTCGAATATTCATTGGTAACAGAATTCAGATTTAATTAAGAGATTTAGTCCCTTACTCTAAGTCCCCTAGAGGGAGCTGTAGTCAATTTAACGTGACGTCATGTCGCCTATAACCAGAAGACAATCAAGAAGTTTCTAACGACACCTCATTTGTTCAAATATGATAACTAATTTAGAAGTTATGAGAGAACAGATGAACAACCATACATACATATATATATATACATTCATACAGGTCAAAGTCGTAACCCTCCTTTTTGCTTCGCCGTAGTCGGGTAATTAATTGTGACATTTTTAAAAAAAAGTACAACATACATACATACATAAAGGAAAGTATTAAGAATTTTTGAGATGTCCTTGTGTAATATTATCTTCGTACAAGTAACCAACATTTTTATTGTCTAAAGTGACCACTTTAAGCAATTCCAAAGAAAAAACCGGCCAAGTGCGAGTCGGGCTCGCGCACAAAGGGTTCCGTAGCAGCAAATATACATTATAAAGATTTTATATCATCGCGGATTTTTAAAGGTGTACAATACTGTAGTATATTTTTTGATCTATCTTATAAGGTTCAGCCATCGTTTTCAGTGTAAGCACAATAACTTAACCAAAATTACAGTTAAATCAACCTATCTCAAAAACTATAAGAGATACTTTGATCAAACCAAAAATCGTTGAAAGAGTTAATTAGCATGCATCACCTCTATTTTTTTTAGAATTTTATACCCCGTAGTTATAAAAATAGAGGGGGGGGGACATACTTTTTACGACTTTGAGAGCTGATATCTCAAAAACCGTTCACTTTAAGAAAAATGTTTTTTAGAAAACTTTATATCATTTTAAAAGACCTTTCCATTGATACCCCACACGGGTATGTACATCGAAAAAAAAAATTTCATCCCTCAGTTACATGTATGGGGGGCCCCACCCCCAATTCTTTTTTTTACTATTTAGTGTCATATTTTTGTAGCGGTTCATACAACACATATTCCCATCAAATTTCATCACTGTAGTACTTATAGTTTCCGAGTAAATCGGCTGTGACAGACGGACAGACGGACAGACGGACAGACGGACATGACGAAACTATAAGGGTTCCGTTTTTGCCATTTTGGCTACGGAACCCTAAAAAATGGTTACTTGTAAGAAAAAAATATGACACAATTTGGTCTTCAAAAATCTTCATACTTTCCTTTATGGATTCACAGTTGTATTTAAAAAAAAAGTCTCATATTTGCCACATTAATAATAATAATAATATACTCCAACCGATTACGGTTACGGCGGCCAATCTTAACGATCAGCCACTTACGCAGGATATATTATAGTGCTCAAGTGTGTGCGCAAACACAAGTGCACTCTCTATTCCCTTGCCCTCGTATTATAATGGCACATCAGTGTGACACGACCAGAGAGGGATCAGGTGCGGGACCAACAGCTTAACCACCCACTTCTAGACACCGACTGACACTGAGAATTAATACGAATTCAGCGACGCTAGTTTCGTCGGTGCGTCACCTTAAGAGTCGTTAACGTATCGGTATTACAGATATCCACAGGTGGCGGCGATGCTTACCGTCAGGTGTGCCGTCTGCTCGCTTGTCCGCTATGATGTAATGCCCTACTTAAAACACCCTGTACTAGCTACAGGGTGTATTATATAGGTCTTTGGACCATGGGAGACCCACGCTTCGGCATGAATAGGCCGGCTCGACCGGGGTGATACCACGGCCTCACAGAAAACCGGCGTGTAGCAGCACTGTGCTGTGTTTCGCTGCATGAGTGAAGGGTACCGGAGGTCCAATCCGGGGGAAATGGGGGTTTAAAGATTAGCAGCGAACTTGTTACACCACTGGTGTCGCGGTTTTCCATGGGCGGTGGCAATCGCTTACCATCAGGTGATCCGTGTGCTTGTCTGCCACCCATGCCCATGGACACCCGCGACACCAAAGGAGTCAAGTGCGCTGCTAATCTTTAAACCCCCATTTCCCCCGGATTGGACCTCCGGTACCCTTCACTCATGCAGCGAAACACAGCACAGTGCTGCTACACGCCGGTTTTCTGTGAGGTATCACCCCGGTCGAGCCGGCCTATTCATGCCGAAGCGTGGGTCTCCCATGGTCCAAAGACCTATATAATATAACCTTTAAGCCCCCCTTCCCCCCGGATTGGGCCTCATCATCATCAGCCTATCGCAGTCCACTGCAGGACATAGGCCTCTCCAATTGTTCGCTACCGTTATCTATCCATGGCTTCTCGCAGCCAGCCATCCTGCGCAGATCGTCCCTCCACCTAGCCAGAGGGCGCCCTACATTACGTTTGCCAAGACGCGGTCTCCACTCTAGAACTCGTTTACCCCATCGGTTGTCGGTTCTGCATCTAATATGGCCAGCCCACTGCCACTTAAGCTTCCTAATCCGGTGAGCTATGTCGATGACTTAGGTTCTCTGCCGGATCACCTCATTTCGGATTCGATCTCGGAGAGAGACGCCGAGCATTGCTCGTTCCATAGCCCGCTGAGCGACCTTTAGCTTGTGCAATAATGGCCTTGTGGAATAGTCATCATCATCATCATCATCAGCCTATCGCAGTCCACTGCTGGACGTAGGCCTCTCCAATTGTTCGCCACTGTGATCTATCCATGGATTCTCGCATCCAGCTCTTGCCAGCCATCCTGCGCAGATCGTCCCCCCACCTAGCCTGAGGGCGCCCTACATTACGTTTTCCAAGACGCGGTCTCCACTCCAGAACCCGTTTACCCCATCGGTTATCGGTTCTGCGGCTAATATGGCCAGCCCACTGCCACTTAAGCTTGCTAATCCGGTGAGCAATGTCGATAACTTTGGTTCTCTGCCGGATCACCTCATTTCGGATTCGATCTCGGAGAGAGGACGCCGAGCATTGCTCGTTCCATAGCCCGCTGAGCGACCTTTAACTTGTGGACCAGCCGTACCGTAAGTGTCCACGTTTCGGCTCCGTATGTCATGACGGGTAGGACGCACTGATTGAAGACTTTCGTCTTTAGGCACTGTGGTATCGACGATACGAAGACACGACGTAGTTTTCCAAATGCTGCCCAACCTAACTGGATTCTCCTATTCACCTCATCCTCGAAGTCGTTTTTACCCAATTGCAAAGTCTGCCCGAGGTATACGTATTTTTGAACAACTTCGAGGACGGCACCGTGAATTGCAATCGGTTCCGGTAGAACATGTTCATTGAACATGACCTTGGTTTTGTCCAAGTTCATCCGTAGGCCGATGCATTTAGAAGAGTCAGCCAGGTCATTCAGCATCTGTTGCAGGTCCTGCAGCGTTTCTGCCATTATGACGATGTCGTCAGCAAATCGCAGGTGAGAGATGTATTCGCCATTGATGTTGATGCCACGTCTCTTCCAGTTCAGCGTCTTGAACATATCCTCCATTGCATTTGTGAACAATTTCGGGGAGATGACGTCCCCTTGTCTCACTCCTCGATGCAATGGTATAGGACTTGTTTGCTGGTACTTGGACGGACATAGTAGCGGCATCATAGAGACATCTCATCACCTGGATATATCGCCAATCGACTTGGCATCGCTGCAGGGACTCCAGAACAGACCAGATTTCAACCGAGTCAAAGGCTTTCTCATAATCCACAAATGCTAGACACAGGGGCTGATTATACTCTTCTGTCTTCTGTATAATCTGCCGCACTGTGTGGATGTGGTCTATGGTGCCGTATCCGCTCCGAAACCCAGCCTGTTCCGGTGGTTGGAATTCGTCGAGTCTCCGCGCAAGACGGTTCGTGATCACTCTTGAGAACAGCTTATAGACGTGGCTTAGAAGGGAAATGGGTCTATAGTTCTTCAAAAGGGTTTTGTCCCCTTTTTTAAAAAACAAGACGACCACACTCTTACTCCACGCCTCCGGAGTTCTCCCTTCGAAGAGGACATCGTTAAAGAGCTTTTGGAGTTCCCTCAGTACGGGTAATCCTCCATGTGGAATAGTGGCTTAATAATAACTACGAAAATTGGTTTGAACTAGATCTAGTAAGCAGTTTTTTTTAATACCTTATTAACCGTAAACCGCAATTAACCTTCCAACTCAATTGTTTTACAATTAAGTAATATCTTGTTTGCTGCTACGGAACCCTTCATGGGCGAGTCCAACTCGCACTTGGCTGGTTTTTTAAATGGATCCAGCTGATACAATTTCCTTATACCTCCATCTGACTTTACAGCCACTTACTGTTCCGATTAAGCCCGGACAAAGCGGCTAGTGCCTCTTAAGGTGACGGGTAGGGCACACTAGTGACGCCAATCGATTTTAATTTTTAGCAACTAAACCGGATCTATTTCAAACAATTTCGGGGTTACAATCTCTCGGCAGATACTTATACTATTTATTAAATAACGATGCACAAATGCTGGGTCTGTTTTTGTACGCGAAAAATTGATTCACGCCAAAAGCGGCCACTTTTCTCGCACGCGTTGGACCCAAAATTTGTGCATAGTTATTAAATAAATAGTATAAGTGTTTGCCGAGAGGTGGTAACCCCGAAACTGTTTAAAATAGATCTGGTTTACTAGCTAAAAATTAAAATCAATTGAAGTCGGTAATGTGCCCTACCTGTCACCAAAAGTGGCCGCTTTTGGCGGTAATTCACGTTTCGAGTACAAAAGCAGACCCAAAAGTTAAGTATAAGTATTTAATAAATAGTATAAGTGTTTGCCGAGAGGTTCATCATCATCAGCAACCCACACTCGTCCACTGCTGGACATAGGTCTCCCCTAATGCACGCCACTGCTCCCGATTTTCGGCCACTCTCATCCAGCACACACCAGCCAGCCTTCGAATGTCATCATCCCATCTTGTCGCAAAGAGGTTGTAACCCCGAAATTGTTTAGAATAGATCCGGTTAAGTAGCCAACATCATCATCATCATCAGCCCATTCAGTCCCCACTGCTGGGGCACGGGCCTCCCTCAATCACGTGAGGGGTAATTGCCATACTCACCACGCTTGGCAGACAGGTTGGCGAGGGTATTGATATAAATGCAGAGTTTTCCTTCTCTGGGTGCTGATGATCATGCCAGCAGCTTTACCTTAGTCGCCTTTTACGACACCTCGATAAGAGTGAGGGTGGCCTATTCTACTTTGCCGGGGACCACACGGCCAACAATTAAAAACGAATGGTGTCTTGTTTAAAATAGATCCGGTTTAGTTGCTAAAAATTAAAAACGATTGGCGTCGCTAGTTGACCATACCCGTCGCCTTAATATCTAGACTAGCTCCGCTTATTTTAAATTAACGCTCAAAACAGCCGCTGAGGAGATTACAGCTTAAACAACGCGAGCTAAGCGCCATCAACAAGCCAGTTTTCGCTCACTCTGTTTATACGTGCCTTTTAAGGAAGTCGACTTTGAAAATGTCTTTTTCGTTTAACTAAATTGCCTTATTCGCGAAATGCTCTACAAAATTGGGTAAAAAATATTTTTTGGTAGCAGAAATCGCTTGTCGGAATGCGTGGGTTTTGCACCTGGACGGACATATTTTCCTGGTAAAATAAGAAAGTCTCTTCAATGGATGTTAAATAATTGAAAAGAGGCTAAATGTGAATAGAGGCTCTTTTAAATTATTCATCTTTTCATTTTGGATATTTGGCTGCTTTTAAAATTTTGTTAGATTCCGCTGTCTGTCCATTCGTAGATCTATCTATCTACTTATTGGGTAAAAAGAGAGCAGCAAACGGTGATTTTATTTTTAATTGACTATTAAAGTAAGTTACATCAGAAAATACTCTCGTAGAGTCTATTTGCTTTCAAACCAATTAATTCGTTAATCCACCTGATAAATAAACCCCATCCAGTTCCAAATCAAATTTTTTTCTACGTCTTAGGTAGCGGACGATCAGACGGATCGCCCGATGGTAAGCGATTGCCGCCGCGCAACCCGTAACACCAGTGGAGTCATAAATGCGCTGCCAACCTTTAAACCCTTTTTCCTCCGAATTTGGCCTTCTTGATTTCTGCATTTTCACCGTTCATCAAAGTGGAAACCTTCTCAGACCGAACGCCATATTCATTATTATTCATAAAGCCGTAAAATTGTGGTTTTAACATCTGAGAGCCGATAGAGATGGGAATTGAGACTTTCAATATCACTTGAGTATTCGAGCCTATTGAGAGTTTCTCAAGGACTTTGGCAGACAAAAAAAAATGTATAGTTTTTTAAATTTTCGCGTTGCATTATAACTATAATTAATCAAGACGGGAATTGACATTATATTTATAATGTGATACAACATTGTGTACTCACATATTTTACTCGACGTTTCGGCTACGTTACAGCAGCCGTGGTCACGTGGGACAGAAATTATTCCAACATGCCCACAAGTTTAGATTTTATACATAAAAAATTAGAAAAATTACCTACTTACTATCAAATTAATTTTTCAGACGAACTTATGAAATATTTTGCTAAAAGTGGCTTGCTAAAACTTTTGGTATTTTTAAGGATAATGTTTTACTTACTTACAATTATGGAGATAATTTAAAAAAAATGTTTCTTCTTCGCCATAATCAATATAAATCACTTGGCGGCGTTAGTATCATAGATACCTTAAGAAGAAACTGCAAAGAATGGGCGTGACGACTGGTCCGAAAATGATGTCAAACCGTTTGCTATTATTTATGATACAAGTCTTTTAATAGTTCTCTACTCAAAAATACGAGTAGACATGAGATCGAAAATAACTAAATTATATTATAATACAACCTGTGCGGATAAAGAATGGGATCAGAAATGGCGGCGTATCTATTTACTTATCGCTCGCACACTATTTGCGTCTATACTCGCACCCTATATAAGTATAGACGCAAATAGTGTGCGAGCGAGAAGTGGATAGATTGGCCGCCATTTCTGATCCCATTCTTTATCCGCACAGATTGTCCCTATAATATTTTATTATTTTTCTATATTATCGCTAAAAACCGGAAGAAAAATTCCATTTTAAGAAACTAAAATTAATGAAACAAATCATTATATTTTATTTTTTATTTAATTTATTATATTGCATTCATTTTACAATTACAGTCTTAAAACTAACGCTGTACATGAAAAAACTTTTTATGACTAGCAAGTTAGACTGCTTTGAAAGTAATTTCCTAAATGCCACATTTTACATAAAAAATATACAATGTTTATTCGCCACGCATTAAAAATACTGAGCAATGAGACGTTATCGACTGATCATCTTATCATCGTCATGTGGGAGAGCCACGCTTCGACATGGGCCGTCTCGACCGGAGTGATACCACGGCCTCACAGAACATCGGCGTGAAGCAGCACCGTGGTCTGTTTCTTTGTGTGAGTGAGGGTACCGGAGGCCCAATCCGGGGGAAAGGGGGGTGTCAAGGTTGACAGCGCACTTGTGACTCCACTGCTATCGCGGGTGTCCATGGGCGGCGGCAATCGCTATCCATCAGGTGATCCATCTGCTCGTCTGCCAAATATCACAGAAAAAAAATGAGTGACGACTCTTTACAGTGTTTTTATTGAAGTGTGTATTTTTAAAATAATATTTTTAAATTGTTGAATCCCGAGAAGTTTGAGGTCAGTATCGTACTATATTTTTTTTATTGTGAAAAATAGGCAGACGAGCATGCGGCTCATCTGATGGTAAATGGTAACTGCCGCTCATAGACATCAACGATGCTGGAGCACAGTCATGCCGCTGCCTACCGTGAAAGAATAACTCATTTCAAACCTCGTTTAAAAAAGGACATGTCGCAGCAATCGGGGAACATCGCGGCTGGAAGCTCATTTCAGAGTTTGCACGAGCGTGGGAAAAATTAGCGCTGGAAACGAAGCGTTCTGGAAGGGATTGGTTTCAGACCGTACAGGTGGAGTTTACCACGTCGTTTAGTTGTGCGATTGTAAAATGGTGACCCTGGTATGATATTAAACAGCTCTTCAGAGCACTCTCCATGGAAGTAATTCTTTTACCGATGTTTTTGTGAGAAATCCTTCTATGGTATATCAAATTGAAAATGAGCCATAATACCTACCTATTACAAATCGAAAATATAAAAAACCGGCCAAGTGCGAGTCGGATTCGCCCATGAGGGTTCCGTAGCAGCAAGTAAGATATATGGAAGGTAAATTGCGGTTTACGGTTTATAACGTATTAAAGAAAAAACTACTCACTGTATCTAGTTCAAATCAATTTTCGTTGTTAGTTTTCATGATTATGTACATCATATATTTTTTTTAGTTTTATAATTCATTTATTATAGATGTTAGGAGGGGGGGGTGGCATATACAATTTAACACTTTGGGAGCGTCTCTTGCGCAAAGTATTGTGTTTAGAAAAAAATGATGTTGAAAACCTCAACAGACATGACAAATCTATAAAGTTTCCGTTTTTTTCCATTCGGCTACGGAACCCTAAAAAATGGCCCAATCGGAATTTAGCACAGTTTTTTCTATTAATCACTCGAGTGAAGTCGTTTGAGTTATAACACTAATATCAGAAGCTGACAACCTAGAGGACAATAATACCTTTACTATCCCGTAAAACCAAGCTTTCCAGAATCATAACATTAGGGAGGCCGACCGCTGATTATTGTGAAGGAGGCCGTAAAACTGACCACTGGTATTATAAAGGGTTACATGAAACATTTATAATAAACAGGTTGTATAATACAATAATTGGTAAACACCTCGATGGCGCAGTGGTTAGTGAGTGTTGTGTTTGCGCACACACTTGAGCACTATAATATATCCTGCGTACGTTTCTAATCGTTAAGGTGATGGGTAGGGGACACTAGCGACGCCAATAGATTTTAATGTTTAGCTACTAAAACGCATGTATTTTAAACAATTTCGGGGTTACAACCTCTCGGCAAACACTTATCCTATATATTAAATAACCATGCACAAATGGCGGGCGGGCCTCTTCCTCGTAGATAAAGTCTTTACCTATGAATATGAAATCGGACGCCCTGTTAGTCTAGTGGTTAAAGTCGGTACTTAAACCACTAGACCAACAGGGCGTCCAATTTCACGGCCCATCGCGATCGCGGCCCGGTGGCCGTAATCTTGGGGTCCTAGTTTCCATGCCCGGGTAAAGCAAAAAGTATGTTTCGAATTTTTTTAACATTACTGTGGTTTGTGGCAAGCGTGGTAATTAAGCCCATTATAGTAGCGATAACTTGATTTCTATGTTGGAGGCCTTTGCTTTGTGGGATCATCATCATCATCATCTTAGCGTTTTGTCCCGGTTGCGTCCCAAGCTGTGGCTTCGGAGCCCGGGGTCCGCTTTCCTACTTCTACTCCTCCACTTCGCGCGGTCTTGTGCATCCATAGTGGTCAGTTTATTAGCACGCATGTCATCCCTTACGATGTCAAGCCACACCTACCTACCTTTGCTTTGTGGGATATAGTAGGTATATAGGCTGATACTGTTTTTTTTTCGAAACAATCTTAAAAATGTCCCTCGTTTTACTTGGCAGGATTGACTTTTTTTCAATTGTAACTTTTTAATTTATGTATCTTTTTTATCTGAAAAACTATTTACGTTCCTAAACATTGTCCATTAAAACACATATAATTAT
This sequence comes from Marasmia exigua, assembly GCA_019059595.1. Classification (NCBI taxonomy): domain Eukaryota; kingdom Metazoa; phylum Arthropoda; class Insecta; order Lepidoptera; family Crambidae; genus Marasmia; species Marasmia exigua. Next base: position 14,927,080 of record CM032465.1, on the reverse strand, counting down.
GGAGTAGTACAAACATGAATACTTACTTTACATATAAAAAAAACGGCTAGCCACATCTATACAGTATGGATAACACAACTTCTAAAATCGCCTTACAAAACGGCAGGTAAAGACCTAATGCTTAAATTTAGCACCGGTGCGAAGTCAGAGCACGTCGCTAGTTAAAATAAAATTGTGATCAGACCTAAAACGAAGCTGGAGAAATGTTCTTCTCCATCAAAATAATAATAATATCCTCCAACCGATTACAGCTAAGGCAACCTCAACGATTAGCCACTTACACAGGATATATTTTAGTGGTCAAGTGTGTGCGCAAACACAAGTGCACTCTCTATTTCCTTACCCTCATATTTATTTATTAAAAGGATTACCAACATAGGTTACAGCAACAACACAAAAAAAAAAACAAAACACTAAAAGATAAAATAGCTAACTGTAGCTACTATTACAGGAAATCACATCATGCATAATAATAAAAAAACAAAACAAAATCAAAGGAAGTATACCTACAATTTGTGTGCCACTAGTGCGACATTCACACACCTTGAAAAAAAAAAAGTCTATTTCAATGGGACACTAGCGTTACACGCACAATTGGGCGCATTACCAACGGCTTAACGTGCTTTCCGAGGCACGGGGGTACAAGACCGCCAACTTTCAGACTCCGGAATTTCTTACCGAAAACTTCGGTACAAATTTTTGGCCCGACCCGGGGATTGAACTCGGGGCCTCTTGCGCAGCCGTCGCTTTATAGTGCGACCCACTAACCACAACAATACCGAGGCAGTCAAAATATAAACACGCAAACTACATTACTACCGAGTTTACGACCTATCCTCTAGGTAGAACTTTTACTAGACCTCGTAACATAATGTTGAGGAGAATATGACGATTCTTATGAATAAATGTTGCGACTCCACAATCCACGTTTCCTATCCAGACTCGCTCCCGTTCGAGCGATCAAAGCTGATCGGTGCTTGCATTCGGGAGTCACGTCTTGTGCAAAATGTTGCACGGAACGTTTGGATGTTTGGAAGTAATGCACTTTGTAGATTGTTAAACCTGGAAGAGTATATTATAGAACAACAAAATATAGGTACACAGTTATTGTTTTATACTTACATCCTGAAAACCTAAATGGACCACATTTCATATTTTTAACATGTCCATATTGTTTTTTTATATGAAAATAGACATAAAATGAACAGACCCATATTTTTTCTTTTTTCAAAATTTGACCATTTTCATGCATAAAATAATTAATGAAATTCTTTTTATTCTAAATAGACGTAAGCGCCAAATGACGTCATCGGACGGCTGAATTCAGCGATATTCCTTTGCTTATCATTGTTTTAATAAAAAAAAGGTACTACTGTCAAAGGTAAATAATACTAGTGTCAACATTGTCAACGTCATTCATACATTCAACGTTGACAAGTTGTCTTTTTTTTTGACAGTTACATGTCATGGGTTTGGCATTCCGTAAATTTATAACTATAATGTGCTAAGCAAAGAAATATATTACATTCTGCCGTCCGATGACGTCATCTTACGTTTTTTAGTTTTTAATTTTTTTCTCAGTAAATAAGCAATATAAAAAATGAATAAATATATATTCGAGCAGCGGAAAAGTAAACAAAGAATTGATATTTTTTGTTTCAGAGCTTAGAAATTTTGAAATGTTGTCCATTGCGTTCTCCATCAATAGACTCGTTCAAGGTTGTTTATTTCCTCTGTCGGCACTATCGGACTGATTTACAATTTAAACTTAAAACTGTATTATTCAGAGCGTTATAAAATATCGGTTCAGTTGTGACATAAAGCAGGCTGCACATACCTAATATTTAATATTCTTTCTTTTTTTGTTTTAGGTAACAGAAGATCTGTGTTCACTGATAGTAAACGATTGACCCCGTCCATCTGCGAGATCAGAGAAGTCGCTGATGCGCTGTCGGTCTTTTTGAAAGGAGTAAAATGTAAAGTATCAGACTCTATATTGTCTTGTCCCTGCAGGGCAAAGGCCTCCATCATAGAAATCAAGTTATTGCTACTATGATGGGATTAGGCTTAAACACCACGCTTGCCAAATGCGGATTGGTGATCACAAACCTGAACTATGCTCGAAAAATTCGAAACATACTTTTTGCTCGAACCGGGAATCAAACCCAGGACCCCGAGATCACGGCTCGGTACTCAAACCAATAGACCAACAGGGCGTCTTGACGCGGCAGACGGTATATTACCTACATATTTAATTCATCAATTTATTTTGAATGAAATGTGACACCGACTGGCTCAAGTAGGTATCAGACTCTAGTATACTCTTTAAGCCTACTGACCATTTTGAACAACTTAAGGTGACGGGTAGGTCGCACTAGCGACGTCAATCGATTTTAATTTTTAGCTACTAAACCGGATCTATTTTAAGCAATTTCGGGGTCACAATCTCTCGGCAAATACTTATACTATTTATTAAATAACCATGCACAAATGTTGGATATATAAGTTGGATAAAGCAGATAAAAAATAAAATCAATTGGCGTCACTAGTGTGCCCTACCCGTCACCTTAACTGACATATTTTTTTGTTCGACTAAAGGCATTTGCTTGGCCACAATCACGCATGATGCAAAGCGACGATGAAGTGTAGGATGATACGCGTTTGCCTAGATGATGCCTGTTCAAACTTATCAACTTATTATCATTATAATAAATGAAATAATCTTACAGTTTGCCGCTAGTCTTTTTATGCAAGTACCTAGTACAGTAGGACTGACTTTCAATTTATTAATGTAAAGCCGGAGATGTTGACTTCTGCGTCAAGAATTGCTTTAGTCCTGTATAACTAGCCTGTTATTTAGTTAACAATTCAGTTTATTTAATTCATTCCTTAGAACTGTAATAATCGTCCTATTTAAATGTTGGTCCTTCGAGCTGGTGGACTTAAGGTCAAGGGTATACCCCCCTAGCGACACCAATCGATTGTAATTGCTAGCAACTAAACCGGATATATTTTTAACAATTTCGAAAACACTTGTACTATTTATTTAATACTTATACTTAACTTTTGAGTCTGTTTTTGCAATCGAAATTTGGATTAACGCCATAAGTGGCTGTTTTTGGCGGTTCTTCAAATTTCGAGTGCAAAAGCAGACTCAAAAGTTAAGTATAAGTATTAAATAAATAGTACAAGTATTTCCCGAGAGATGGTAGCCTCGAAATTGTTAAAAGATATCCGGTTTAGTTGCTAACTATTAAAATCAATTGGCGTCGCTAGTTGTTCAAAGTTCAAAGTTCTTTATTTGCAGTAAATGTGGTAACAAATGATCTTATAACGTCACTTGCCACTACCCGTCGCCTTAATGTCACACGGCGAGTACAGTGCGCAAACCCCTTTAACTAGAACGGGCGATGGTTTGGTTTTCGTTTCAATAAATAGAGTTTGGATGCTATTCGTCTAAATTTACCCGACGCATTCGTTTGGTGCAGAAATAAAACATTCTGCCTCAAATTGATTAACCGGTAGCAGATTGATATTTCTGATTTTTATTTCTCGTTTGTAGGATACACTTGGTAAATACAAATTTTAGTGAACATCATCATCATCATCATCATCATCAGCCTATCGCAGTCCACTGCTGGACGTAGGCCTCTCCAATTGTTCGCCACTGTGATCTATCCATGGCTTCTCGCATCCAGCTCTTGCCAGCCATCCTGCGCAGATCGTCCTCCCACCTAGCCAGAGGGCGCCCTACATTACGTTTGCCAAGACGCGGTCTCCACTCCAGAACTCGTTTACCCCATCGGTTGTCGGTTCTGCGGCTAATATGGCCAGCCACTGCCACTTAAGCTTGCTAATCCGGTGAGCAATGTCGATAACTTTGGTTTTCTGCCGGATCACCTCATTTCGGATTCGATCTCGGAGAGAGACGCCGAGCATTGCTCGTTCCATAGCCCGCTGAGCGACCTTTAACTTGTGGACCAGCCGTACCGTAAGTGTCCACGTTTCGGCTCCGTATGTCATGACGGGTAGGACGCACTGATTGAAGACTTTCGTCTTTAGGCACTGTGGTATCGATGATATGAAGACACGACGTAGTTTTCCAAATGCTGCCCAACCTAACTGGATTCTTCTATTGACCTCATCCTCGAGGTTGTTTTTACCCAATTGCAAAGTCTGCCCGAGGTATACGTATTTTTGAACAACTTCGAGGACGGCACCGTGAATTGCAATCGGTTCCGGTAGAACATGTTCATTGAACATGACCTTGGTTTTGTCCAAGTTCATCCGTAGGCCGATGCATTTAGAAGAGTCAGCCAGGTCATTCAGCATCTGTTGTAGGTCCCGCAGCGTTTCTGCCATTATGACGATGTCGTCAGCAAATCGCAGGTGAGAGATGTATTCGCCATTGATGTTGATGCCACGTCTCTTCCAGTTCAGCGTCTTGAACATATCCTCCATTGCATTTGTGAACAATTTCGGGGAGATGACGTCCCCTTGTCTCACTCCTCGATGCAATGGTATAGGACTTGTTTGCTGATTCTGTACTTGGACGGACATAGTAGCGCATCATAGAGACATCTCATCACCTGGATATATCGCCAATCGACTTGGCATCGCTGCAGGGACTCCAGAACAGACCAGATTTCAACCGAGTCAAAGGCTTTCTCATAATCCACAAATGCTAGACACAGGGGCTGATTATACTCTTCTGTCTTCTGTATAATCTGCCGCACTGTGTGGATGTGATCTATGGTGCCGTATCCGCTCCGAAACCCAGCCTGTTCCGGTGGTTGGAATTCGTCGAGTCTCCGCGCAAGACGGTTCGTGATCACTCTTGAGAACAGCTTATAGACGTGGCTTAAAAGGGAAATGGGTCGATAGTTCTTCAAAAGGGTTTTGTCCCCTTTTTTGAAAAACAAGACGACCACACTCTTACTCCACGCCTCCGGAGTTCTCCCTTCGAAGAGGACATCGTTAAAGAGCTTTTGGAGTTCCCTCAGTACGGGTAATCCTCCAGCTTTCAACAACTCTGTTGTAACGCCATCCTCTCCAGGGGCTTTTCCATTTTTCAGCTGTCCAAGAGCAATCTCGATTTCGCCAATGCTGACTTCTGGCAAGTCTTCGGTGAAATGGCGTGTTAATGTGGCCCTAGAGTCCTCATTTTCGGGATCAGGTCGAGATGCATGCGAAGCGTATAGTCGGCCATAGAAGTCTTCCACTTCTCGAAGGACCGCCGGCTTTGAAGCAACAACTTCTCCACGTGATGTGGTCAGCTTGGTCAGGTGGCTTCTTCCGAGAGATTGTACGAAAACCTTCGACCCCCGATTCTGCTCGATAGCTCTTTCAATCGAGAGAGTATTGGAGCACCGGAGGTCGCGTCGCACAAGTTTACTGATCTCCCGGTTTAGAGTCCGTTTTCCTGACGAAGTGGACGGTGGTTGCTCACGTCGTTGTCTCATTAGCCCCAAGGTCTCATCAGAGAGTTTCGACTTCCTACCTTTGCGCTGCATGTTACAAAATCTCGTGCCTTCTTCCCTGAGGACTCGAACCACATTTTCGAGGTTCTGGTCAACGTCCGTTGTGGTTTCCACGGCATTGAATCGGTTTTCCAGTTTAACTGAAACTTTTCAGATCCTTTCATGGATTGCAGTAGAGTAGGCCGGAGTCTTGACCTCATCAAGCGGACTCGTTCAGCTTTAAAGTCGATATTCAGAGTGCCTCGACAAGTCTGTGATCGCTACCGGTGTTGAACCTGTTGATCACGGAGACATCTCTGAATATATGCCGCCTGTCCGCCATGATGAAGTCGATCTCGTTTTTAATCATAGTGTCGGGCTCTGCCACGTCCACTTTCTTTGGGGCTGCTTCTTGAAGAAAGAGTTCATCAAAAAGAGCCCCTCTCGTTCGAGAAAGTTGACAAGCATCCGCCCCCTATGATTCCTAACTCCAATCCATGGGATCCTACTAACCGATTCGTTGCAATTCTGTACTCCCACTTTAGCGTTGAAGTCCCCATGACAACATTGTAGTGGTTTTTTGGTGGTGAAGTGGAGGGCCCTCGATATGTCATCGAACATTTCCTCCACTTCATCGTCTGAGTGTGTCGAAGTCGGTGCGTACACTTGCACCACCTTGAGGCTGTACCTCTCGGTGAGCTTGATGATGAGGTACGCTACCCTGTTCGACACGCTAGACATTTCCACTACGTTGTCAGAGAGGGATTTATTGACCAGAAACCCGACGCCGCCTGAGAATGTTGGTCTCCCTCGCGGAAGTACATTAGGTGACCCGACTCCAAGGTTACGGTGTCCTCGCCCTCTCTTCGGACTTCACTTAACCAAGGATGTGCCACCTTATTTTCCCAAGTTCCACCTCGAGTTGTGCCAGATGCGAATCAAGCCGCAAAGTGCGTCCGTTGTACGTCGCCAGGGTCAGTTTGTTGTGGTGGCCTCCCGTAGCCGGAGATTCTTCGCACCCCCTGTCCCGCCGTTACCATGGTCGCCACCATGACCAGGAATAGCGGGACTGCCGGGAACTGGGGGCCGTGGCTGCAGTGTTACTCCCATTGGAGGGTTTGCCCATAATCGCCACGCTGGGCAGGCGGGTTTGGCGATCGCAGGACGTGATTTTTTGCGCCA
>CM032465.1:14902555-14920339 GCA_019059595.1 Marasmia exigua | reverse complement strand
CACCACGCGACCAAGGTACTGAGTTGTTAAATTATTTGTATTGAACAAAACGGAACCGGCAATGCTAGTTCCGGAATCCGGAGATCCGGGCTCAATCCTGTGCCGGGTCAATGTAGGAAGCAAACTTTTTTAATTTTGTTGGCATTTGACATCAGTTTATTGTACCTTTGTGTTTCTAACTTTTATTGCACTATACAGTTTCTGAACCATTATTGTTTCTTTCAACCCGTTTGAAGATTTAATTTCTGAAGAATTTTGAATCGGTAAATGAAGGTTAATCCTATATTTATGATACAAGTACTTACTTTTTGAACGTTCTGTTGGTCTAGTGGTTTAAGTAACGCTCTGTTGATCGAGTGGTTTAAGTACTGGGCTGTGATCTCGGGGTCCTGGGTTCGATTCACGGGTCGAGCGAAAAGTGTGTTTCAAATTTTTCGAACATAGCTTGGGTTTATGATCACCAATCCGCATTTGACAAGCGTGGTGATTAAGCCTAATCCCATCACAGCAGCGATAACTTGTTTTCTATTAAGGCCTTTGCTCTGCAGTGGGACAGTTTATAGGGTGATACTTTTACTTACGTTTTGAATGGGGGTACCAATTATATCAAGATAAAGTCATGAATCTGCTTAAAATAGTTTTAATTTTTTTCTTCTTAAAGACAATTGCTGTTTGTGTTTTAACCTAATTATATGTCTTAGTCATAGTAAAACTGTACTATAATTTGCCAGTAGTAAAGATTTTTTTGACAAGTTCTGCTCCGATAGTATTTTAAACAAAACCTAAGGATTATAAAATATTCGAAGTTCCTTTTTTATGTGATAGGTGGTAGACAAGCATAAGGATCACCTAACGGTAAGCGATTGTCACCGCCCTTTGGTACCCGCAACACCAGTGCAGTAAAAATGTACTGCCAAGTTTTGAACTCCCCTTTCCCCAAATTGGGCCTCTGGTACCCTCACTCACGCAGCGAAACACAGCACAGACACAGCTTCACGCTGGTTTTCTCTGATGCCGTGGTATCATTTCAATCAATCCGGCCCATTCATGCCTAAGCGTGGCTCTCCCACATTTTAAAATAAAATTTATAAACCAATCATCGTCAGCCTATTTAAGTCCCCACTGCTGGGGCACGGGCCTCCCTCAATCACATGATAGGTGATTTTTACACTCACCACGCGTGGCAGACGGGTTGGCGAGGGTTTTGATATATATGCAGAGTTTTCCTTCTCTGCTATAAACCAATCATTGCGTGTAAAATGTCTCCAAACTGTCCTCTCCTCGATAAAGGGAGTAGATGGTCAACAAAGAGGCTTTTATCCTGGGTCTGAACAAACAGGGACATTACGTGTCCCCGGAGGGCATGGGACTAGAACGGGTCCCCCGGGCCGTCCGTCAGACGGTCGGACAGTGACGGAATAATTCAATGGGAAGTTACGGTCCCTGTAGGTATCCATGGGATTATTTTGAGGACTTGGTGTTATATTTTTTTATGTGATATGCAATAGACGAGCAAACGGATCACAGCGATAATATTTGGTGTGTGTATAAATGTTAATATTATTAAACACACACAGCAATACTTCTGGCAGGATTTGTATATTGGAACAGATATTATGTACTGGTATTCTCGGCACTAAAAAATAAATTTAAAAACATGAATTCCCAGATTAGTGTTGACTTTGGTGTTAGGGGTTTCAGTATGAAAATTTTCTGACAAGCGGCCTGTGAGAAGCTTTTCCATACTAACATTGTTATAAATTTCAAATAGATAAAATTAAAGAAAAAAAACCTTTTTAAAAACAAGCTTTTATTATTTGTTTTGTAAAATGAACTAAAAAGTTACAAATAAATTAACTCTAAAAAGAAATATAACACTTTGTAACTTGATTGTAACCTTTAACGACAAATAAGCGTATTCGTCTAGGACAAAATAATTCCATATTGTACAAATTTATTTAATTTTAACACTAAAACTTTTCACCATACATAAATATTCAATCTCGTCCCCCCTCTTTATCATAGTCCCCATTTATAAATGAAAGCGTGTTACATTGTGATAGCTTGAGGAAAATGTTGTGTTGTATTAAATGTAACACGCTTTTATTTATAAATGGGGACTACGATAAAGAGGGGGAGGGCGAGATTTAATAATTATGTATGGTGAAAAGTTTTAGTGTTAAAATTAAATAAATTTGTACAATATGGAATTATTTTGTCCTAGACGAATACGCTTATTTGTCGTTAAAGGTTACAATCAAGTTACAAAGTGTTATATTTCTTTTTATAGTTAATTTATTTGTAACTTTTTAGTTCATTTTACAAAACAAATAATAAAAGCTTGTTTTTAAAAAGGTTTTTTTTCTTTAATTTTATTTTTAACTTTTTAGTACCTCTATTTTTAATTCGAGATTTACTACGACGTAGTTCGCAGCGCGTAGCAGCGTTATTCCGTTATGAAGTCCGTAGTTCGTTCACATGATATGTAATATGTACTGATTTAAATATCGATAATGTAGAAATTATGTAATCACTTGTTAGTTATTTGTAACGTTTCTCATTCTATCCATTTCTTTTAATGCATCAACATTACAAGGTTTCTTCGACGTCAACTTGAAGCAGTCAAGTTCTTCGATTTGAAGACTTGCTAAAGACCTAACTCGGCTTAAGCTACATAAGCTTGACCAGCAGCGAACAATTTGGAGCCTAGATAAATAAGAGCATGATCTACAGTAGTTCCCTGCATTTTATGCACAGTTGAAGCCCAATACAAGAATGCTCCCGATTGTCTTAATCGGGAGCATTCTTCTTTCAGCTGTGCCGTGATTAAATTTAGAAGAAAATTGAACTGATTTAGGGTGTATTATGTGAATGCCATCGTGACCAAAGTCTACGCGAACCGATGGTACATCGCTATCGTATAGTTGAGCACGTCTGTAATACGGCCATATGATTTCAGTGATGTGACCTATTGCTCCATTCACAAGTCCCTTAGCAACGTCAACGTTAGGCCTCAACATAACTTTAGCACCAACAAATATTTCTAGTTCTTTTGGAAGATGTTTATACACCCTCATACCATTCAGCCCTCGGCACGTGCTCACCTTGGCATTGGGTCATCCATCCAATCAATCATATATAATTAATATGGGACGAAAGCAAGAGACTCGTCAAGACGAATCAAACGAGGCCAAACTCGATGGGGTTGCGTCGTTTAATTACGGAGTTCCTATGGCCACCTTCCGACTCCAACATCAGACCCTGGTTACCATATAGTATCAAAGTACTTGTCAAGACGAATCTAATGAGCTCAAATTCGATGGGGTTGCGTCGTTTAATTTCGGAGTTCCTATGGCCACCTTCCAACTCCAACATCAGACCCTGGTTACCATATAGTATCAAAGTACTCGTCAAGACTAATCCAATGAGCCCAAACTCGATGGGGTTGCGTCGTATAATTACGGAGTTCCTATGGCCACCTTCCAACTCCAACATCAGACCCTGGTTACCATATAGTATCAAAGTACTCGTCAAAACTTTTTTTTTTTCCCGGTGGAAAATGCCGCCTTAAGCACACCCGACCGCTGGGTGACGGCCGGGTAGTGTGGGGCTCTTCCTTGGGGTGCTCCCAGGGGCCTACCCACTAAAAACCACCGGGGCATTTCCTGCTACGTCCGTGTGGGGTAGGCTACGGTGACAGGTACGAAACCAAGTCCGCGGCCCACCCTCGAAAGACGAGAGGCTCGCCAGCACGGCCTCTTCAAAAACGGGCCTCGCCGGAAAACGAAGCCTAGGGCCACTCCCTTGGCCCACCATTCCACCCTTTCCGGATTCGTCCACGTTACTGGATTGCAACGCAGACGCTCCGGAAGGGACGACTGCAGACCCAACCCATACCCTGCTGGCTGCAGGGCAGAGAGAGGAGAGAGCACCCACAGACTTTCAGCTATACCCGAAAACCCTCCCGTTCGAGCATCCCCGCTGGGTTGCGGAGACAATCGAGGGGACGGGAAAAGCGGGGGTGGCGAGTCGTAGCTGCATCCCACTGGCTGCGGAACTCAACACAGACCCACCAACAAAGGAAAGAGGAATTCCACTACCGTGGAACTCTCCAACACTCAAACGCGCCAGAAGGCGCGACAATTCAAGGCCCGAGAACAAAATGGCCCCCATACGGCACCATCACACCAGGAACACCGGCCCACCGCACGCCAAAGCGCCCGACAGTGGGTGCCACCACACCCCAACGCCAACCCACGGCAGAAGGGGGGGGCTGGATAAAGAAGGCAGCCTCCGTGCCCGGCCCTATTGTGCTCCGGTCCGTAAAGAGAGGCCAGTCCTCTAGGCCCTCAGCGGACAATGAAAGCCCCCGAGTGGTGTGCGCTGCGCGCGATCCACTGCGTCGGGGCTGGTCCGCCGGAAATTCTGTGCCGGCCGTCGGGTAGCAATCCACGAATGAATTACTACCCGCCATTGCCTGGGGAAAACCGTGCCCCACGGTAACCGTTTCTGCCTAATACCAGCCGAAGCTGGAATCAGGACAGAACTGATTACCAGCGGGGCCGCTCTAGGAGGTAGATACACCTGAGTCCCCACTCGTCAAGACTAATCCAATGAGCTCAAACTCGATAGGGTTGCATCGTTTAATTACGGAGTTCCTATGGCCACCTTCCGGCTCCATCATCAGACCCTGGTTACCATATAGTATCAAAGTACTCGTCAAGACTAATCCAATGAGCTTAAACTCGATAGGGATCCATCGTTTAATTACGGAGTTCCTATGGCCACCTTCCGGCTCCATCATCAGACCCTGGTTACCATATAGTATCAAAGTACTCGTCAAGACTAATCCAATGAGCTCAAACTCGATAGGGTTGCATCGTTTAATTACGGAGTTCCTATGGCCACCTTCCGGCTCCATCATCAGACCCTGGTTACCATATAGTATCAAAGTACTCGTCAAGACTAATCCAATGAGCTCAAACTCGATAGGGTTGCATCGTTTAATTACGGAGTTCCTATGGCCACCTTCCGGCTCCATCATCAGACCCTGGTTACCATATAGTATCAAAGTACTTGTCAAGACGAATCTAATGAGCTCAAACTCGATAGGGTTGCATCATTTAATTACGGAGTTCCTATGGCCACCTTCCAGCTCCATCATCAGATCGGCTCTATGTCACAATAACATTGCATTGTCATCCGATTTATACATGCATTCTAAATTTCAGCTCAATCGGAAACCGGGAAGTGGATCAAATTTAAGTTGCAAGATTTGATTACAGAACGACAGACAACGGGACAGGTGAAACTAAATAAAAGCTTGTAAAAAAATAATGCTAATGTTTAATTTTTCACTGCGCTTTGACATGGACAACGTTGGAATACATTTAGACGACAGCACTGTGCTGTGTTTCACTGCGTGAGTGAGGGTACCAGAGGCCCAGCCCGAGAAAAAGGGGGGTTTAAAGGTTGGCAGCCCACTTGTGATTGCACTGGTGTCGCGGGTGTCCGTGGTCGACGGCAATCGCTTGCCATCAGGCGATCCGTCTGCTTGTCTGCCACCTATCACATAAAATAACAGAAAAAAGCATTTCTTATTTAAAAAGCTACGAATTCTGCCTAAGATAATCCCTTGCAGGAAATGTTTTTAATTCATCCTAATGCAATTTATTTGATCTGTACAGTAAAAACCTTAAATATGAATAACTACATGTGATTTTTAATAAAAAATATACTAAAAATACTTTTTGGTTATTATAGGAATCTTGTTGTGTCTAGAAACAGGACCGATTTCTTAGACCTCGCGCTCGGTCAATAGTAACACATTATTATTATATGTAAGTAAGTAAGTAAACATTTTTGGCCACATAAAAGATTTACATAGATAGGACACATAACGTAAACATAAGGAGATTGCACAGTAATACATGGAAAATAAATATTTAAACAGGAACGAATAAAATTAGTTAATACATAAACTAGTGATAGAGGAAGAAGAAAAGGAACAAAGTGGAGTGCTCAGCATGCGCTGCAGCGGTTTGCAGCCGCTGCCGCGCTGGTTTTCAGTTTGGACCTTAGTGAGTGACGAAATGAATTTTGACAGATAACAAAGAATGTTAAACATAATAGTTAGATAGATAGATAGATATTCTTTATTGCACAAAAATAAAATACAAGCATGATACAACAATCAAAGATAACAAAAAGAAAAGACGAAAAGAACGGGGATACAAAGAAACAGTATTAATTTTCTATATATATATAATACAGTGATAGCCTTGGTGATGGCAGACCGCGCAGCGCGATATATACCTAGATAGATTCCACTTGTCTATAGGTAGCATTAACAATGAAACGCATTCTAAGCAGGATTACAAATTATAATAGCAACCAAATTACTTATCAAACATCAGTACAACGAACTACAACGAATCTGACAGCTTGAGTGACAGACGCCATCACTAGTGATGTCTAACCATTCGATTTTTTTTCGGCTAACAGTAGGTATATAATTTGTGACATAACACCCCATTCACACTTACATCTTTGTTTGTTATTATTGGTGTTTGCTATGTATTATAAGTACATATGTATTTACAAAAGAAAAGTATTACATGTATATATTTGTAATCCCGCTGTTGATTCTGATATCCGTAACACAGGTGCTTGAGCTACCTATCTCGGAGTCACATCAATATATGTGATGTTGTGAAATATTTATTTATTTATTTATTTACATCAAAGTAGTCCCGTCTCGCTCTAATCCAATACACATTCTTTCAGCTACAACAATAGTTTTGAAAACCTTTGCCGGTAATCAGTGGTTCCGATCGCCGCGTCCGCTGGACCTTTGTCGCGTTTAGAGGTTTCCGTTTTGATTACACTATCTATTTACTGGTCTGGGACGGTGCTGAACAAAAGACCTTTATGCTGGTTATTTTAATATTCTGCAATGTTGTCGCTCGAAGGGTAGTCATCGATAAATCGAATACAACGAGATATTATATTGTTGTATCGAGGTAATATCTCGTTTTTTTTTTCGATTTATCGATGACTATTCTCCGATCAGCAACACTGCAGATATATCGGTCCTAAATTTTGTACATTTTTATGGCAAGTAATGTTGTGCGTCAGAGACGTAGTCAACTCTGCCAATGTCAAGTAAGTAGAGACAGATATCAGGAATTCAATTGACCGATGATTTAAGTTGACTTCTTAATTAATTGAGTAGGATTTTTAATGCTATAAGTGTTAACCGCAACATCTGCAAAATCAAAGAACTCGTGACTTCTGCCGGCTTTTTAAACAGGAAAACGCTCGTAATATTATAAATAATATCTTCCAACTGATTACGGCTATGGCGGCTAATCTCAACGAACAGACATATACGCAGGATATTTTATAAGTGTATGTGCGACGAACACAAGTGCCCTCTCTCTTACCCTCATATTCCGAATGGACATCAGTGTAACATGACCGGAGAGGGATCGGCCATAGGACCAATGTCTTAACGTGCTTTCAAAGGCATATGATATTATGACATAATCGACAGAAATTCCATCCCAGCTCAGCTCAGATCACATCAGATCAGCTCGCTCCATCGTAGGTTTCTCCTCAACTCTAGAGTTCAGTGTGAAACCAAGAGCAAACCCATCATAAATCAACAATAAAAAAAAACACTACAGACAAAATGCTCCACAAAACTGAGGTACGCGGTAGAAAGTTCCGCCATACATAGAGGATGACGATGAAAATGCAGTCACTTGATAGCGGTTAGTTTCATTTCCCACGGCCTAATTGAGGAAATCGCTTGCATCTAGCAGAGATATATAAATAAAATGATCAAGAATAATAATGATGTCTTTCAAACCGAGATTTTATTTGTTATTTTTTTTTTTATGTGATTAGTGGGAGACGAGGAGACGGATCACCTGATGGTAATTGATTGCTGCGGCCCATGAACACCCGCAACACGAGTCACAAGTGCGCTGCCAACCTTTAAACTCCCCTTTTCCCCCGGATTGGGCCTTCGGTACCACTCACGCAGCAAAATACAGCACAGTGCTGCTTCACGCCAGGTTTCTGTCAGGGCCGTGGTATCACTCCCGTCGAGCCGACCCATTCATACCGTAGTGTGGCTCTCCCACGGTCAAGTTCTACGATAGAACTAATGAAAAAAAAACGCAGACGTGCAATCTCTATTCCCTTACCCCTTATGTTTCATATTCGGTCGTACGGAAACATCCGGTGAGGAATCAGACGTTGGACCAATAGCTTGAAGGGAACATCTATTTCAAAAACATCGATATCATGAATATCGATATTCCAAAGTCCCTAAATCCAGCGATTGAGTGCGGTCACGTTTTAAGCCCGGCTCTATTTGCCGATAGAAAATATTGTGTCGGGTTTTTGAGTATAAAATTAGGATGTGTGTTTAGGTAATGGTTACTTAACTACTCCTCCATTGTTGTTTTCTTCGTGGAAAATATTAATTAGTCTATCAAATCTTTGACGGATGGTATTTTACATCATCTGAATTTAAAATTATATAGAGGGATTAGTCATTATGTAATTTTTGTCAACAAACTCATCGCCTATATGGAATTTTCGTCACTTCTTATTACCTTAACGCTCTGTTGGTCTACAGGATTAAGTACCGGACCGTGATCTCGGTGTCCTGGGTTCGATTCCTGGGTCGAGCAAAAAGTGTGTTTCGAATTTTTCGAACAGAACTCGGGTTTGTGAGCACCAATCCGCATTTGGCAAGCGTGGTAATTAAGCCTAATCTCATCATAGTGGAGATGACTTGATTTCTATGATGGAGGCCTCTGCCCTGCAGTGGGACAGTTATAGGCTGATACATAATTTTTTTACTTTACTTATTACCTTCTCTTTAATGTCCGTGACATTTAAGAGAAGATAATAAGTAGTGATCGGATAATCTAGCGCTTATTTACCTAAACTTAACATTCTTAAAGATTATTTATACATGCCTTTTAATACCCGAATGCGGAATTGCTTTTAAGATCCTGATATCAATTCGCTTTAACTGTTTTTATTCTCAATCGTTCTCGATTTCCTTTTTAAATAGCATAGAATTTTCCTGTATTTGTGTGTGTTGTTTATCTCTCACTTGATTGTACATTATACCATGCAGATTTGTATGTCTACTATGTATGTATGAAAGATGTTTAATTAAAATAACCAAATTCTAAATAGCGTAATTTATATTATAGTGCTAAGTTTGTGCGCAAACTTAAATGCACTATCTTTTCCCTTACCATCATAATCCGATGGGACACTAGTATGACACGGTCGGAGAGGGATCGGGAACGCAGGACCAATAGCTTAACGTTCTTTCCGAGGCGCGGGTACATGACCGCCATCACTCAGGCTCCGGGCTGACACTAAGAATTTCTTACCGAAAACTTAGATACAAACATTTGGTCTGACCGGGGGTTCGAACCCGGGACGCGACTTACTACCCACTGCGCTATCGCACAATCATAATACTGTGCAGTCCATGTATGTGCATCTCTTACTTTCATTCAGACATCACACACTTTCATTCACAAGTCTCACATTTTCATACAAACATGAAACAAGTAGTCACAATCTCACACATTGGGAATATAATTATTTAAAATCTGTATTCTTTAATCATATCAAATGTGTGAACGATATTTATCGTTCGTTATCATATCAAATGTGATAACTAAAAACGGAGTCTTCTGGCACAGGCATTATTATGCTTAAAAGAAGGCTCCAATCACAAGCTGATTCAATGTAATATCATGTTTTTAGAAAAAAAAATTGAAAATTGAAACATTTAGTCTGACCGGGGGGGTTCGAACCCGGGACGCGACCTACTACCCACTGCGTAGTCTAGTCTAGACTAGTCCATGTATGTGTATATTATTTTTGCTATCCCTAAGTGTTGTAGCAACTAAAAAGAAACTCAACGTATCAAAGAGATACGTACCTACAGCTTAAATCATTAGTTAATTTCACCATAACAGTTCGTGTCTTTTGAATCACTTGATGACATAGGCAGGACCAGCTATTTACCCATAACTGAATAAATAATGTTATGTGGGTAGCAAATGCCTGTCCGATGCTGCCTATCGGATCCTAGCAGAAGGGGTAACACAAAAAGGCTTGTCTTAATGTCGTAAGGGACTCGAAAGACCGTGCGAAGTAATTCAGATGTACGGGAAAACGAACCCCGGGCTCCGAAGCGCCTGCTTGGATAACGGCCAAATGGATTTAACGGTAAGATGATTATGATGACGGAAAGGTGTCAGAATAAAAGCAAAACATGAAAAAATGTCAGAGGAAGTCCGTCCATTCCAGTGTTTTTTATTATTATTTTCACCAAATTTCAGTGCTTGTTGTAACTATAATGCATCAAAACGCCGTGGTCACGAGCGGACTGACTGGACTCCAGTCCGCTCGTGACCACGGCTGCTGTAACGTAGCCGAAACGTCGAGCCAAATATGTGAGTACACAATGTTGTTTCACATAATAAATATCGTGTTAATTCCCGTTTTGATAAATTATAGTTAAATGCAACGCGAAAATCTAAAAAACTTGTTGTAACTAACCCTGTGCCTACGGTGTTGTGATAGCCAATTTAACATGCCAAAGGGCAATATAAATAAAAAAAAAAACCGGCCAAGTGCGAGTCGGGCTCGCGCACAAAGGGTTCCGTAGCAGCAAATATACATTATAAAGATTTTATATCATCGCGGATTTTTAAAGGTGTACAATACTGTAGTATATTTTTTGATCTATCTTATAAGGTTCAGCCATCGTTTTCAGTGTAAGCACAATAACTTAACCAAAATTACAGTTAAATCAACCTATCTCAAAAACTATAAGAGATACTTTGATCAAACCAAAAATCGTTGAAAGAGTTAATTAGCATGCATCACCTCTATTTTTTTTAGAATTTTATACCCCGTAGTTATAAAAATAGAGGGGAGGGGACATACTTTTTACGACTTTGAGAGCTGATATCTCAAAAACCGTTCACTTTAAGAAAAATGTTTTTTAGAAAACTTTATATCATTTTAAAAGACCTTTCCATTGATACCCCACACGGGTATGTACATCGAAAAAAAAAATTTCATCCCTCAGTTACATGTTTGGGGGGCCCCACCCCCAATTCTTTTTTTTACTATTTAGTGTCATATTTTTGTAGCGGTTCATACAACACATATTCCCATCAAATTTCATCACTGTAGTACTTACAGTTTCCGAGTAAATCGGCTGTGACAGACGGACAGACGGACAGACGGACAGACGGACATGACGAAACTATAAGGGTTCCGTTTTTGCCATTTTGGCTACGGAACCCTAAAAAACAGATACTCCGCACCGTACCGTATTTTTATTCTATAAGGGTTTTTCAGACCAGTTTGTGGCAGTAGAAGATATGTTTTAGACATTCCCCATTCAAAGTTTTATACACATACAGTCCAATCGCGGTTATTTGGTACGTGGCAAAAGTCGAAACTAATGCTGTTTTGACATTTTGGCACTAAAAAAGCGTTTTACAACGCCCACCTGTCACTGACACTGAAGTGCCTTCTGATCATGGTGAATCTGTAATCAGTTTCAACCATCGACCGATTTTCTCTATTTTTTTGTACCGGAGATGTCCGGTTTTATATTTCTCAATGACCATAGTAATCTCCATAGAAAAACAGAATCGAAATAAGTCGATTTCAGTTCTCTAGTAGTCAGTAACGTTGCGACCAAATTTTGGCCGTTAAGATACAGATAAGGAGAATAGGACGTTTAAATACCTACTGGAAATTGCGGTTAACTATGAGAATACAACTCGATACTATCCTGAACTAATTATATAGTAGTCCAAGGTATTACTTAAGGTACGCCATGGTACTATTTAAGGTGACGGGTATGGCACACTAGCGACGCCAATTGATTTTAGTTTTTAGCTGCTAAAGCGCATCTAGCGCTTTAGCAGCTAAAAACTAAAATCAATTGGCGTCGCTAGTGTGCCATACCCGTCACCTTAAGGTACACCATGGTAGTACTTAAGGTTGGTCAATTAAAATATTTTAAAACCATCCATGAAACATAACATCCTCCTCCAAGCCGCAGCTTCCTCCATTCGTCCAAAACAGCTTTTTATGATCTGCCCAAAACGCGATAAACCGCTAATTGCGTCTTTTGTTGCGCACCCTTCCCGGATCGTAAAAATTGTGGCGCCCTCTATGAGGCCGCTTATAGCAGAACCCATTGGAACCACAATTCTTTGATGTCTCCAATAAAATCCAGAAACAAAGGTTAGGTGCTTTAAAATTGGGTATTTTTGGGTTATGAGAACTGTTGGTGGCAGGGGTTGCAGTAATTAGGGTTAAATTGATGATCTAATCTTTATATTATGGTTGGACCTTGTAAAATATAGTACGGATTTTGAGTGTTCCTAAAAAATAAGAAACCTTTTTAGTATCAATTCCGATATCCGTCTGTCTATCAATCAACTGTGTGTTTCGCTAGAAAATGTCTACCTCGTAAGACAAAACTGTGGAATGACCCATACTGCCGTGTGGTCCCGGCAGAGTAGAATAGGCTACCCTCACTCTTAGCGAGGTGTCGAAAAGGCGACTAAGGTAAATCTGCTGGCATGATTATCAGCACCCAGAGAAGGAAAACTCTGCATTTATATTAAAACCCTCGCCAACCTGTCTGCCAAGCGTGGTGAGTATGGCAATTACCCCTCATGTGATTGAGGGAGGCCCTTGCCCCAGCAGTGGGGACTTAAATGGGCTGACGATGATGATACTGCAAACCTCCAAAAACTATAGTATTCCTTTTTAAAAGCTGGCAGCGCACTTGTAACTCCTCTGGTGTTTTAGGCGTCCATGGGCAGCGGTAAACGCTTACTATCAGGTAATTTGTCTGCTGGTCTCTTCATCATTTCAGCCAATAGAAATTGCATGCCTCAAGTGGCAATGGGCAGGGCACATAGCGAGGAGAACAGACGGCCGTTGGGGCAGAAAGGTCCTGGAGTGGAGGCCACGCACAGGAAGTAGCAGCCGTGGCAGGCCCCCCACAAGGTGGACCGACGATCTGGTGAAGATCGCGGGAATCTATTGGATGCGGGCGGCACATGACCGATCTATGTGGAGAACATTGGGGGAGGCCAATGTCCAGCAGTGGACGTCTATTGGCTGAAATGATGGTCTCTTCATATCTCATAAAAAATCTAAAACTTGTGTTCAAGTTTGTATTGCCCTGTCCCGATAGCGCATTTGGAGGTGACCCTACCTAATACCTGACTAGCATTAACATCAGCGAAAATGTCTATTGATAGTTATTTTGGTACCAAATTACTTTGTTAACTTTAAGTTTAACTATTAAATGTCAAAACTTGAATATTTCAGATGAAAGGGCATTAGAAACGATTGTATTATTCTTGAGCAACAATAATTAATGGCTTTCAGCAGAGTAATTAATTCCTCGGTTGATTAATGATTCCCGATTGTATCACAATTAAAGATTTTGTGTCGACCATTAAGGTGATGAGTAGGGCACACTACGACGCAAATTGATTTAAATTGTTAGCGACTAAGCCAGATCAATTTCAAAGGTCAGCCTCTCGAAATTCACTTGCTACTTATACTTGACTTAACAGTCAGTTTTAACACTTGAAAAATTCGCCATAATTGGCCGGTTTTGGCGTTTAACCAAGCTATGTTCGGAAAATTCCAAACATACTTTTCGCTCGACTCGGTAATCTGACGGCCCGGTACTTAAGCCACTAGACCAACAGGGCGTTTATATTTCCCAATAAGTAGTGCACAACATTCAATAATTTATCGGTCGGCGGTCGGCGGTCTTGTACCCCCGGGCCTCGGAAAGCACGTCAAGCCGTTGGTTCTGCGCCCGATCCCTATCCGGTCATGTCACGCTGGTGTCCCATCGAATTATGAGGGTAAGAGAGGTAGAGAGTGCAGTTGCGTTTACGCACACACTTGAGCACTATAATATATCCTGCGTAAGTGGCTGATCGTTGAGATTGGCCGCCGTAGTCGAAATTAGGTTGGAGGATATTATTAATATTGTTTCCTAAATGTGTATGGGCAATTCGTCGCGCACGCAGATACCGTGAGTGTGCAAGTTCATTATAGGATATTTTCGCATATAAACTAATCTTTTTTCCGTAGCTTTTTTTTCCAGCGGAAACCATCATGACAATTACGTTGCTACATGTAGAGAACAAGGTTGTGTGTGGGACTCTAACTAAAATCCCTGGGGTGTTCATCTTCACGCAATCGCGGTCGGAAACCATACAGCCGGCACTAGACCGTATCGCTAATCGCGCTCGCCGCTTCACCCCTACTTGGCTATTATTAGTCCATGCCTTCATCGACGACGACCTACGAGGAGACAATGTCAACCAAGAATGAACATTCAATTTTTTTATGGGATAGGTGGCAGACGAGCAGATGGATCATCTGATGAAAAGCGATTGCCGGCGCCCATGGATACTCGAGACACCATTGGAGTCACAAGTGCACTACCAACTTCCTTCCTTCCTTCCTTTTAAAATCCCCTAACTCACCAATAGTGAAAAAACATTCAGTATTTTTTTTTCAAAAAACTCTACCGTGCTAATGAACTTTTTATTCGAGTGTACTATTATAAAATGTTATATAAAGTGTTAAAAATATTATTTTACACTTTTTAGTTCGTGGTTATTGAAGGCGGTCTTTTTTTTGGATTTATTTTAATGCTTTTTAGTGTCTTATTTTTTGGCAGCAGCCCCCTCTCTTCCCCCCACTACTACTAAATAACTAATGACATAAATGTGAGTACTGTATTGAAAGAGTTACTTTTTAACTCCTCACCGTTGAGGAGTTGACCTTTCATCGTCAGCTGAACCACAAAATCAATACAATCAGGCGTAAATACTGGTGCAGGATTGGCTTCACACTGAACTCTAGAGTTGAGAGGATACCTCCGATGGAGCGAGCTTACCCAAAAACAGCCTATTACCTTTGAAATTTTTGTTCAAATTGGGGTTGTGTTCACTAGGAAAAACAGACGCTGACAGGCAAATCTTTTATATTCTATTTTAAACCTTAAGACTAAAAACAGAATAGTTTTAGTCATAACAAACAGTTCAGCTACCTATATTCCCAGCTATTTTATACTTTAACTGCAATGCTTATTCTCTAAACAAACAAATCCATAAGAAGCACGGCGAAGAAGAAGGTGAAGCGAATGCGAAGCTAAACTTTCAAAAGGAAATTAACAGGAAACTGACAGGTAGGTACGAGTATAGTAAACGGTCAAGTGCGAGCTGGCTACGTGGTGAACCCTCACCGTTAGTGCTTTATATTCTCCTCATCCCATTAACTTTTCTACAATCGTCCTATTATCGGCAGCCTGTAGTCGATGGTCCATCTTTGATCCATTTAATTATCATTTTTTTTTTCTTTTTCTGATATCAATCTCATAATATTATGTATGTAGGTATATAGTCTTCATCATCATCATCACTGCTGGGGCACGGGCCTCCCTCAATCACATGAGGGGTAATTGCCATACTCACCACGCTTGGCAGACGGGTTGGCGAGGGTTTAGATATAAATGCAGAGTTTTCCTTCTCTGGGTGCTGATGATCATGCCAGCTTTACCTTAGTCACCTTTTACGACACCTCGGTATGAGTGAGGGTGGCCTATTCTACTCTGCCGGGGACCACACGGCTAACGGCACGGTTTTCGGATTAGACCTGTTTATTTTTTTTCCCACACTCCATTCGACACATAACACATGATCTTTACTACAGTTGCGTTGCTACCTACCACGCTGGCTCAGCGACCCTAATAGGTTCTTGACCTCCGACACGCGAATTTGCCATTCCGTTCTGTTCGTCGTCGTTAGCTTTGCTATTAGTTGAGACACATAATAATTAGACCCAAGACTAAATGTTAATGTCTAATATCTTATTTTATTTGAGCATAACTTATTCATTAGTTTATAATATTGTATTTTATTTATGTAATTAGGGTTATACTCGTAAGTTATATTTTAATATTTACAGTTATTCTATTATTTTTTTCCTTATTGAATATTGCACCACCTACCCCTTCTCTAATATTAAATGTCCTTAACCCGAAGGTTGTCTGGTAGAAATCGCTTTCAGCAATAAGACCGCCGAAATAGTACACAAAATTTCTGTAATTCCTAGTACTTAAGTTGTGTATTTTGTGCAATAAAGTATATCTATCTATATTTTAATTTTGACGAACCGTTTGGAACACTGCCTCTGGTGCTAGGGTTGCGGGTTCGATCCCCGAACAGTGCAAACATTTGTCTACATGAACATATCTGTTTGTATTGGTCTGGGTGTTATCTATGTATTATAAGTATGTATTTACAAAAGAAAATTATTATATGTATATATTTGTAATCCCACTGTTGATTCTGGTATCCGTAACACAGGTGCTTGAGCTACTTATCTCGGAGTCAGATCAATGTAAGTGATGTTGTGAACTTTTTTTCTTTATTTTTTTTATTTAAGTGATAATTGGCAGATGAACAGACGTATCACTTGATAGGTGACAGACGAGCAGACGGATCACCTGATGCTAAGCGATTGCCGCCGCCCATAGACACTCGAGACACCAGTGCAGTCACAAGTGCGCTGCCAACCTTTAAACTTCCTTTCCCCCGGTTCGGGCCTCGGGTACCCTCACTCACTCAGTCAAACAGCACATTGCTGCTTCACGCCGTTTTTCTGTGAGGGCGTAGTATCACTCCGGTCGAGCCGGCCCATTCATGCCGAAACGTGGCTCTCCCACGGTCAAGATTTTAAGTGATATGTGGCAAATTAACAGACGTTAATTAATAGTCAGCAGTTGCTACCTCCCAATCCCCAACACCAGTCACTGGGGTCACCATTGCACTGCTAACCTTTTAACTCCTCTCCCGATGGGGAGATCTTTTTTTTCTTTCTTTAAGTGAAAATGAAAATGAAAATGATTTATTCAGTAAAACACCATTACAAGAAAAAATAGGACTAAGAAAATATAAGGACTGTTCTCAGATAAAGTCGCCCTGTGTTGTGAGAGACAGGCTCTTTATGGTGAAACAGTGGCACACAATACACGTGTTTTTAATCCTTACCTAAACTTAACTAAATTTAATTAAATTCTCAAATCTATTGTCTAGATTGTTTGCGCGCGCGCGTTTGTGCGCGTATGGTGTATGCGTGTGTGGTGTATGTCTGTGTGTATGCGTGTGCATGTGTGTGGTGTGTGTGTGTGTGTGTGTGTCTGTGTGTGTGTGTGTGTGTGTTTGTGTGTGCGCGCGCGCGTGTGTGTGTGTGTGTGTGTGTGTGTGTGTGTGTGTGTGTGTTTGTGTATGTGTGTGTGTGAGTGTTGTATACCTCGTGTAGTGCAGTAATAATAATAATAATTTAATTTATTTCAGACAAAAATCCATACAATCTTGTTAGTAAAATTCTTATTACTATAATAATTCTTATTATAATAGTAGTAGGTGGCAGACGAGCAGTGGCCTGATGGTAATCGATTGCCGCTGCCCATAGACACCCGGGACAACAGTGGAATGACAAGTGCACTGCCAACCTTTTAAACCCTCGTTCACCCCGGATTGGGACTCCGACAAAAATTCGGTCATGTGGGGTCACCGGAAAATTACAGCGAAACACAGTTTTTAAGCTCACGTCCACAATCCAACTGTTCTTCAAACCTTTTCATAGAGTGTTATGTTTCTC